>OX637533.1:32763060-32903060 GCA_951800035.1 Linnaemya tessellans | reverse complement strand
ATTCATTACCAGTAGCCAAAGAACTCTGAGGCAAACACCTCCAAAATAGACTGGTTTCGTCTGCATTATAGATCTGTTCAGTTGTAAGTTGTTCGTTTTTAATGATTTCATCCAAGTCGTCCACAAACATCGTAGCAGACTCATAATCAGCACACTCCTTTTCTCCCGTAGATTTCAGTCGACGGATTCCATGACGTTTTTTGAATTTATCCAACCAACCAAATGAATAAGTGCACTCTGAATTCATGTTTAACTTCAAATGGAAAATTTTTGCCTTTTCGATAATCATTTCGCCTGAAGTTCAGAAGCAAATTTCGGTTTAAGTTCATACAATATCTCGATTTCAGTTAACTTACCTGAAATTGGAGTTCCCTTAAATCTTTCTTGCCGAAACCATTCATATGTTGCGAAATCAACTTTTGGATTTTCGGATGTTTTTAGTGTATATCTGTGTTTAAGGCCAAGCATTGAATCGGATTCGGAGCAAAATTTTAAAATCCGATCTTTGTTTTTTATTAAATCGGATACAGTTTGAATGCCAACTCCATATTTTTCAGACAACATTTTAAAAGGTACTTTACGTTTTGAGTATTCATTAATCAGCTCCATTTTGTCTTTAATTGAAAGAACCTTTCTTGCTCTTTTCGCGGATTTAGTTTTTGGCGGTGGCATGATGTAAGGAAAACACGTCTTGACTGATCAAATTTCACACTGATGAATGAATATGAAATTTGATACATATGAAAATTACAGTTTCATGAAAAAGGGGAATCACCGAATTTTAATATGAGAGATGTGTGTGTATTATACGAAAAAAACAAACAAGCAGTCATATGGACATGTGCATCACGGATAATAGAGGTAAATCACGGTTAATAGAGGTAAAAAATCAACCACTCAGCATCACGGTTAATAGATAATCACGGTTAATAGAGTCACGGTTAATCGAAGTTCAACTGTATAACGACAATGTGGCTATATGTACTTGGCAGCACTACCAACTCATCTCAAGTTGTCACAATGTTACAACCCTGGTCAACACAAAGCAGATAATATTTGAATTAACGGAAGTGGAATATTCCGGATACATCTTCGAGAATATACAAGATCATTTGAGGCTGTGCAATAATAAGTGTAAATAACAACAACGAAAAACCTAGCAACATCAATGCTAAAAGATGATGCTGTTATTCTTAATGATCTTGTACGCAAGTATTCGCTGCTAACAAAAGCTAAACATGTACACCGATATATACAGCAACATACACACAAATATACACATAAACATACCCACCAGAGTACTTCAAAATCACGATTTTTCTTGATTTTGTTCAGCACGCAAATTTTTGTTCATTGTAAAGATTAAAGAAAAATTCAATGATGATTAAAAATCATTTCATTCTGATGTATACATCAAATTCTGATTATGAGTAAAATTAACAAAAGCATTTTATGAGCAAGATCGCACAGGCAAGAGAAGGGCTTGCAGTAAATTCATCGTGTCCAAACGCTCTTATTCTCATTAATTCACACAACATGTTTGAACCGACCGTCTGTGTGACTTGAGCAATATGATATACGAACAATGCAAACAACATAACCAATTCAACACTGATACATGAGTGGAGGTACAGGTTTAGTATTTATTTGAATTTGTTCATCAAAAACAAAGTTAAAGGGAATACACATGGGCAAATGCACGGTGGTTTATGGGACTTTTTCTTTACAAAATTGAAACAAATGAGAATGTGTGCACAAGTTTGATCATTTGTTTGTTTTTTATTGTTAAACATGTGTCCGATTAAGAGAATAAATTTAGTTGAATTACATACGCCGAAATACACATGCAAATATGACAAAAGGGAAAAAAAATTTGTTAAGTCAAATTTCCAAGAAAGTTTACACCTTGTCGCCTCGGCGTAAGGGAAAAAATATAATACGGTCCATATTAAGTGAAATAATTATGGAAAACGAATAAGTACTGGAGGGCTACTTATGCTGCAGAAAATTTGTGCTTCTCAATTTTAGCTTAATAAGAAATACAAATTAAATAACACAAAAAACACCACTGTAAAGGAGAACAAATAAAAATAAACAAAAATAATAATAAATATTATTTGCAATATCGAACTGCAAATAAAAATAATATTTTCTTAAAAAAATTTCCTATTTTGTCATAAACAACGCAAATGGACATCATAAACCACTGTAAATTAAAATAAAAAAACAAGCGTGCCTTTGTTGATGGGAATGAACAAATTCATACACAATGATTTCTTGCTTTTTGTACTTTAATGTTGATCAAATTTTTGAGCGTTGAGCGGAATAGACAAGAACACAAGTTGACAAGTTTGATTCGACCTATGATGAAAATAAGCAAGTGTTCAACTTGCATGTGGTTCGATTGCCTTATAATGAACAACGCATATAAAAGCTTGAGCAAGTTTGATTAATGTTTTTATTCCTAGCTTAAAAAAGATTATTTTTGTGAGTAAGCCGATGTGTTTAGCATCAGAACCAGCAAAGAGGAATATGTTCGGTTGATTTAAAATCAACAACAAAAGAGAGTGTGCGGGCAAGTTTGATCATTTGCAAATAAAAGACAAGTTTTTTGTGCCTTTGTTATTGTTGAACGGTTTTTTAATCAACAAGTGAAGTTCTCTGATACCCACATAGCACAAGAAGAAACAAAACTACGCAACACATAGAACACTCATACATACAACCACACATAGTTACAATAAACAAAACACACAAGACAGCATTGTCATATAAACAAACACACGTATATAGCTACATGTTAAGCAAAGCACAACCAACAACAACCATGACCAGATGCTTCGCGAAGTTACCAGACGATGTCATTTTGTTATATAAAGTCGCTGCCAGTAATCAGCGGGATCAGTGTGATTTTAAATCTAGACGTGTTTACATCGCTAAGTGTTTAGTAGTGCAAATACTCGTGTTAATAAAGTAGTAAATAAAGTGTTGCCACATTATAATTCTAAAAGTAATTGTCTGTGTTTTTAATTTGATGCAATTAAACGAATCCTTGAAGGATAAGTAAAAAGCGTTTTTACGAAAAGGTCTAAAAACGTAACAATTGGTGTCAGAAGTGGGATGACCTCTGTAAGAGGTTAGTTAATTTTACATCGCATTTAGCTAGCATAAAGTCCTAAAATTGTTTGGGATAGATGTATCATCGAAAAACTCCCTAATAAGTTCTGGAGTCATATGTAACGTATCTATTGTTAGACGTAATGGGCGTAACCCATAGATAGTATGTTTGCATCTGACACCCTTGATCAATCCTTCTATATATCGTTGGAGAGTTTCTTTCTGTTTTTTACTGATTTCGGATTCGGTTATCCTTTATCGGGATCTGTGAGATCGATTGTGCTTCCCTTGGTTATGATTGGATGGCTGTGGATCTTTTTTGGACATTTCTTATCAGACGCCTTGATGCGTTTACTCTGAGGAGAAGAGTCCTCATCTAGAAGATTGAGTTTCCACCCGTCCTCTAAGGTAGTGATCCTAAAATATCTTGAGGCCTCCGGTCCCATTCGATGCTGTAACTCCTTGAAAAGAAGATAGACATCGTGCGATGGGATATTGTCTGATTCTCGGAAGATGTTTTCCTTGAGATCAGATGTCAAAGTAGACCCTATTAGCTCATATGATTTTACACTGGGTGGACGTGCACGCTTCGATGTGTGCGGCTCATCAAGGAGATGAATTTTCGCAGCCCCTTCAGAAAGGTCCGTGATAGGATCTCTTTGCAGGACCTCAATAGTATTAGGATCTACAAGCTCAACCCCTGTGAGCACTGTGTCCTCCGGTTGGTCCCCATCTTTCCGTAAAGATGCTTCACAGTTCTTAATGAACTCACCTTCAACCGTCTGACTCCTCTGTACATATGCTCTAAGAGATCGCGTCGATTCTCTTACGGATTCAGGATCTGCTTTCTTCGATTTTGCAGGAGTTTTTGCTGAGCGACTCATACTTGTAAAGTTGATAATTAAAATTTGATAATAACTGGGTCTAGTAGACTTAAGTATTGCTGTTATAACTTTCCCCATACGCGGTATAGGCACCCTTTTATTACCTTGAGGCTGTTCCACTGAGCCCAATAAGATTTGGCGAGTGGACTCTCAGCCGAAATTTCATTCCGCGACTCTGATGTTCAACTGGCTGTGTTCGCAATGCAGAAATCCACTTTCGCTGAGACAGTTTCATTTGCTCTGGCTCAAGAGACTGCAAGGATGGTTTGCAATCCACAGATATGTAAGGTGCAGAATATGGAGGTTTTGTCTGAGGAGGATAACAACCTAGTCGCTAGTGTTAAGGAGGCAATGCGACAACTGTTGGCGGAAAGTGCTACCAAAGAATAGCCTAAGTGCTTTAACTGCGGAAAAATCGGTCATTTTCAGCGCAGCTGCAAAGCACGAAGAAAAAGAGGTAGATCTGTTTCCCCACCAAGAAACAGCAAACGAGTGAACTTAGAACCACAGCAGCAACATCATAAGAATCATCAAAATAAGTCTAAACATGGCGGTGGTGGTCAATCGTGCGATGCTGGTCGTAAGCGGCAGAACCATCCAAATCAACGTGGAGACAATCAGCAACGCAACAGCGGTAATTATTGTTCCAGTCGTATGATGGAAAATTATAGCATGAATCATTACAACCAACGCAATTATCAGGGCGGTAACCCTAATCGGCGCAATTGGAATACAAGTCGTGGCAACAATATGAGCAATTATGGAATGGGACCACGTTCTAATATGCGTAACATAATGGCCTATAGATCAGCTAATGGTCCCAGTGTGACTCAGAAGCCTTTAGGTAATCCCATTAAGTTTGAGCAAGATTTCGATTGTGAACAAGCAAATACTAAGTTCGAAGAACTTCGGTCACGACTACCAAAACATAAGGTGAGCGAAGAACCAACATCAGAACAGATGAATGGCGAAACTGATAAAAAGGATGAGTCCGGCAATGAAACTGGAGCTGGTGAACATGAACCAAGAGAAAAAGAAATTACTGTAGGCTACGATAAGACCAAAACATTCTTTGATAATATTTCCGGTAGAACTACACGAGTTCGTACAAAGAATAAGAATTATGATTGGCGCCAGGAACGGATATTGAATGGTGAAACATTTGGTGTGTCATCTACAAGGCGCAGAGTTTATAGAGGACGCGGCAACTACAATAATCACATATGTACTTTGCAGAAAAGCACTTGTCCATCAGTTTAAAGACTTCATTGTTTTCTGACACTTATTTGCTTAACATACTTCTGTTCGATGGCTTCCTAAAACCAAACATTTTAAATATATTTTTCAAATATAATTCGATATTGAAATAGCACTTACGGAAATTGTACTGTAAAGTTTTAATAAACTACTTTTGAACAAATAAAAGCTTCTGAAAGTTGTTTACACAATTTTTAGAAGCCGAGGCCGAAGTCGGGTTAAAATTGTCGGCGGCTGCTCTGAGGCGGATCGAAGACGCTCTTTTTAAAAGTAAAACACATACACAAAAACATGAAAGATTTAACGAACTTGCGCATGTATAAATTACTGCCATATCGAATTGGTCGTCAACTTCTTAAGGAAAAATTGTAAGTAATAAATATTTGCCTCTGAAAATCATCTAAATGGCAGTTTATATTAAATCTGCCAGTTGTGTAGTTGTACAATCATTTACCTTATTTTACAACAATGTAAGCAAATCAATTTCCGAAAAACCATCCTATAGTTTTACGCGTAACAATTTCTCAAGAATAATTCTTTTATTGAAGTTTGAATTTTTCACAAAATATGACATAATAAAATGCATTTATAACAAATATATGAAAAAATTTGCATTTTCATCAAAATATGCAAAAGTATGCACTAACAAATCGATGCCATTTTTAAGCAAATTCATCATCTCGCAAAGATATTTCGGTTTTGCCATAACTCGGCTTCAGGAAAAAAAACATGCATTTTCATGAAACCCCTGTCCCTGCTGATTAGTATATGAGTTGAGTTATAATGCAAACATACGTACCTTTATATTTCGAGGTTCCCCGATTTACCAGTGAAGATATTTTCATAGGACGAATACTTATTAATAATCTGAAATAAAATAAACTAGTTAGTTGAAAATATTTTTAAAATTTAACTTGTGTACTTACCAAATGTTTATTTTGAACATATTCTTGTACCCCATTATTCTTTGCTTTGCCTTCTGAACTTTTAAACGTTTATTTAAGTTCCGGATGCGGAAATATATACGGCATTTAAAAAATAGTTTTTTTAACTTCTGGAAGGTCTACATTTTTACTTCGTTCCAGAAGACATCGCTGCAAGTTTTGCCGGTACACTATCCGTGCCATTGACTTGTTGGGATATAATTTCCAACTTTTTGGCTTTGTCAAGGAAACTGCTGTTTGGCTTTTTAAGGGAACACGTTGATGTCTGATCCACCCACGAAAATGTCTCTTCACGGCATTGGCATCCTTGCAAATTAAGTTTTTTTTTATGATATAACCACATATATACTCCAGAGCATCTTCTTGCAGAAGTCCAATGTCATTAATATCATCAATGTCACCAAATTCCACTTTGTCCTCCATGTTCGTCTTGCAATTCCCCCAGGTATTCGCTGGATTCATTTCCTTCATCTTCGATAGGTGGCTGCTTTGGTTCCTTTTGTGGAGAAGAACCTAACCATTCGGTTGTGTCGTCTTCCACATTTCCTTTTCCATCCAAGTGTTCTGTATTTCTGGCTAATAAAGAAAAAAAATCTTAATAAAAATGCATACATATATTTTACACATATTTAATTCTTAAACTCACCCATTATGTATTTTCGTATTCTGTATTTGAAATCCCTCGGTGAAGGATGGTCATTCAAGCCTCCTTTACTTCTTATGCATCCAAAGAAGTGCTCAAGTACATCCTGGTTCAGCCGAATTGTGACCAGATACTCCATATCGTATTTTTCAACGTATTTATGAAGCATCGTCAAAGCGTTGTTTGTTGTAAGAATCCCCTTTTGAAAATGTTCCAAACTTTTTCTGCCGGTTATAATTAGAGATGCCATAATTTTATTTACTCTGTCTAGTATCTCATTTTGGTCTTCTAAGGAAAGGCCGTGTGGTTGCTAAATAAGAAATCATATATAATTGAGTATACCATAAATTTTACAACTTACCTTCCCTGGATACTTGAAATTACTCATTTTAGAATTGAGTACATCGAACCTGTCATTTATTAATTCGATGCAGTCTGCCGTCTCTGTGGGATTGTAAAGCTCCTCCATCCCATGTGAGTAACATCTCCTTATAGCATTGGCAGTTGTCTTCGAAAAAAGCTGAGCGGCTAGTTTTACTTTTTGTCTCCCCAAATAACAGAGTTACAGAACTTAATGATTGACATTATTATCAGTTAAACAAAACTTACCCGCGCCTTTCACGGACAGATGTTCTTCGGTAAATTTGAAAGTAATTGACATATCTGATTTTTGGATCAAATTCAATAAATCTGATATTGTCCGCACTGTCATCATCGTGTTATTTATAAATAACGCACTATCTATAAAGTGGTTCCGTACCAATTTGAACAAATGTGGTGCATCCACGATTTGGAAACCACGGTTTATCTGTAAAAAAAAATTATCAGAAAGTACAAATTTATTTAGTATTTGTTATATGTGTACAAGTATACCGTTTGTACGAAATAATACAATCCCTCATCGTTAACCCGAATTCTCCCGGTTTATGATATTATTATCAGATTAGAATAATATTTCATTCACTGTATGACTAGGGTACCTTTAATATATATATCTGAAAGCAGAACTGGAATATCGGGTCCAGTTTTCGAGAAAACGGGCGTCGTTATATGACTACGTTAGTAAAAAGACTAAAATTTTTATGTATATAGATTTTATTTATAGAGCTTTTATTTCTATTTATTGTTGATGATATGGCGCAAAACAATCAATACATAAACCTTTATCACACTTCTGGCATTCTGTTCTTACAGTTGATTTACAGTTCTCACCCGCACATCGCCTCTGTTTATTATTTTTAGTTCTTTGAACATAGTGCATGTATCCATCATATCTCATGGCATCAGCCCCAGGCTGGGATTTCGGTATTATTCCTGGACCTTTCGGAAAATTGGTCTCTGACATGAGGCATGACATAGCTAAGTCTCTTCGGAAGCTTTTTTGACTGAGTTTAGGGTCATGCTGTGTCGCTAAAAGCCAAGCATTTTGTACCGACACATCCAGCATCCAAGTAAACAACGGCCACCACCACTTTTTGCTTCAAATGGATATGCGATCAGCATTAACATTTCGATCCATTCTATCAGTTCCGCCCATATTTCTATTGTAGTTCTGTATAGAATATGGAATATTTACTTCAATATACTTCAGATTGGCTTTACTCCATCTCTTAGCTCTTTCCTCTGGATCTGCAGAAAAGACAGTTGAAGATACAGTGACCACAGCGTTGTCTTTCCACCTAGTTACGAAAAACTCTTCTCCTTGAAATTCTGCTACTGCAGTCTGTGTAAAACCTCTTTCTTTCTTATTGAAATCATTGACATCTATCAAACAGCAATTGTTACCTAAAGGATTGCTTCTTATGGTTCCAGTGCAATTGAAGCCTCTTTTTCTCATCTCTTCGAGCAACGGAAGTGTTGTAAACAAATTATCACAAAAGAAATGGTAAGGAATCACTGATTTTGTTATAGGGTATTGGTCAACTAAATGCAACAAAGTTGATGCGCATTTCCCAAATTATTTTTCCATTTCATCATTACCCTGATACGTTTTTCCTTGGTATGGATCAAAAGCAATAAGGTAACCAGATGGTGCATTTTGGCACCAAATTTTGTACCCAAAACGTATCGGCTTATTTCGGATAGCTTGCTTACAGCCATGTTTTCCAAAATACTCTACCATTGCTTCATCATGTGACACAGTCATAGTCGGTAGGATGAAAGTGCTTCATAAACGCTTTTTGAAGATGAGAAATAAGTGGACGTAATTTGCAGAATTTATCACTTTTATCCAAGTTAGCATTACTCTGAGAATGCAGCGATTTCGTGATTGTGTCAAATCTGTTCCTTCGCATTGAATGGTAGATAGCGTTATTACGCAAATCGTCGCCAGTATTCCAGTACATGGCCTTACTTGGCATTGGACTATATCGACAAACGATCAATATTCCGAAAAGAGTTTTTAACTGTTTGTTGCTCAATTTAACGTCTTTCCAATTTTTAGATAAACAGTACTCAGTACTTTGGGCGATTATTAGTTCAATCAATTTATCATCGAAAAAAAGCTCAAAATACTGAACTGCAGTCAATCTTTCCTCCAAATTGTTGGCAGGTGCTTGAAATTCTGGGACTTCAGATGTTTTCCCTACTAACTTCCAAATGATTTCTCTTTGTTTTTTCTCATTCACTTTTTTTCTTTTGATGTCCTGTTGTTCAGTGTTTGTGCGAATTTCTTCATTAGTTTCTCGTATTTCAGCAGGTGCAAGAAGTTGGTTACGAGACAAAAAATTGATATTTCCCTCGATTTCGATGAAAATACTTTTGGTTTGCCATCATTCCTGAAAATATAAGTGTGAACAATATATTATTGTTTTACCTTATATACATATCCATTTATTTTTTTAAGATGCTACTTACTCTGATTTGCGAATTTCTTTAATGGGAGAACAAGAAACTTGACGCTGCATAAAGGGTTCAGCATTGGGTAATAGGGAAGCTCTACCACCCAGATGGACAATGCTAGACGATAAGAAGTGGTCAGCGCAGATCAGTGCTGATCTTTAGGCACATTGAATAAATGTCCCTCTCCTTCTTATTGAATCTTATTTTGCAAACGGCCCAAACACGCATTTTAAAAGCAAATAAATTTTTTCAAAAGACTTTTTCACTAAAAAATAATATTTTTATAAGTATAAACTAAGTTTTTTCAATAAACTTTTATCACTTACGATTTAGGCGCACAATTAGTTTTTATGACTTCAAGAAATCTAAAAAAACCAGAACACTTTGACAGTTAATTAACAGCTGATGACCAATTTCTCAACGAAGACCACCTGGTATGAATTCGCCTTGGCCACACATATGAAATTTTAAAGATTTCTTGCAAATAAGCCCTTGCAATGCCTGCAACAAACGTAGTCATCCGAATTATTCTTTGCCTTGGATCTTTGTTGCCTGCTAACAATTAATACGCCAGTATTTAACGAGTGGGATGTGTTGTGTAAAAAGTCTCCATCTATTCTTAACTTGTTCAACGCTTTGTTTGCAGAGTTTTACAGAATACGCAAAAATGTTTTTTCGATTGACTGCTATGCGGAACAATAACTTTAGTTACATTTAAAAGAGATCTTATCTCGTTAATACTTTCTTCAATCTCTCCAGATGATATATTGTTATCGCTGGCAATTGTTATATCATTTATTGAGCTGGGCATATACTCAGACAAGCCTTGGGTGGAATTAATAACACATGTAGACACAAGAAATGAATTTTGTCTATTAAAATAGACGACAAAAGCAATTTTTAAACAATCGCATTAAACAAATAAATATAAATAATAAAAAACTGGTCAAACGTCTAAGCATTTTATAAAACATTATTTTGTGGATGAACTTTTATGAAGTGCATAAATTCGTAAATAAATCTGCTACCAGATGGTAAACAATTGCTGTGGTCATAGAACTTGTCGTCTTGTTTTGTAAAGTGCAATGGAATGGAGAGTAGGTGAAGTTTTTAAAGTTTTAAACTTGTACTGCCAAAAAGCATGGAAAAGGAGAAAAAAGTAAAAAAAATTAAAAACTTGCGTTGTGCCTATGTGGCGGAGAAAAGAAAAGTGGATTCCTGCAAGAAATCCGGGTCGTCTGCTGAAGATCTCTACCATCCATATTTGTATTATTACGACGAGATACGCTTTTTTAGTTCTGCAGTTATGCTTAGGAAAACTTTTAGTAAAATGGAAACTGTGAGTAAAGTGTGGACTAAATGCGATTACTCTTAATTAATACATATATCTTTATTTATACAATAACAAAAATCTCACAACTCTACGAAAGATTTTGGGTTGGACGACTGTGCGCTAAAAGAGCTAAGTAATTTGGACGACAGTATGTTGCAATCAGACCGCAAAGAAAGCTCGTTATCTTCATCAGCGCTTGATACTCCTGCAAATGGGACATCGCTATCAGTGATGAGGTACTTTTTAATATAATCACGCATTTCATTGGCAAATCTATTTGTGGAATATTGCTGTGTAGGCAAGGATACAAAAGTTGAAGGCAGTTCTGGTACAATTGGATCGGAGTAAGGTTTCGAGATTTCACCCACGATTTTATTCAACATGTTGTGTAAAACACAGCACGCTGTCACAACAAGGTCGCAAGTTTCTAGTTTAAGTTCGATGGGTCTATGGAATATTCGAAATCTACTCGCCAGTCTTCCAAATGCCATCTCAACCGTCATTCAGTCTATAGTTGAAAATTTCTTGAGCCGTTGTCAAATTTGTGTTTCTGTTATAGGCTTTCAACAAGTGTCTGTCTATTCCAAATATGTCGTCCCCAATAAAATAGTACGACGTTTTCCTGATTTGACCTGGTAAAGACTCATCAGGTGGTATATTTAATTTTCTAGACTTCATTCCTTCATATAAGCTGCTGTTTTTCAAAAGAAGGACATCCGATACTCTTCTTCCATCACCTCCAACGTCCATGTAGAGAAATCTACTACGGCCAACAACACATTGCTATGATATCCCAGGTAGTTATAAAAATCTGAACCAGCATGTGGGGGGCGTTTGATCCTTATATGTTTTCCATCAATACCTCCCAATGTGTGAGGAAGTTGCCACATTTTGTTGAAGCTATCTGAAACATTTCTCCATTCAGTCTGCTTGCACGGCTTCAATTAATAAACGTTTTTTATTTTGATTAATAAATCGCTTATGTAATTTCTCTTATCTTTAAATATTTGTCAGAGAGAGAGAGAGAGAAGTAATTATGGCTGGAACAAATTGACTAATCGTCTTCCGAGATACACGTGCCAGAAACTCCAAGGATCTGTATGAGTCACCAGTAGCTATATAGCGAAGTGCTATCGCCAAACGTGTCCTTGGTTGAATTGCATCCCTCATCATAGTATCTTCCTTTTTTATTTTTGAATAAACCTAAATTTAAATTCACGGATGTATTAATAACAAACAATTATTTAGGTTGACGAAATGTATAAGTAATTAACTTTTTCAAAAGTTATTTGAAAAATTAATACATTTGTATAGGTATACTCGCATATGTATGTAGTTACTCACTATTAATAGTAAAGTTTCGACGTCATCTACATTTAACCTACAAAAATTTGTTTTAAATCTCCACTTACCATTTGGCCATTAATTGAGTGGTAGCCATGATGATTGACGTAAGCTTCTGCATGGATTTTCGGAGCTAAAATGTTTATATGTGTGCAATCGATTGCGCCAATTGTACCCGCAACAAAAGGTGAAGAACCTGCAGCAAAAATCGCCTTTGCAGTTTGACGTTCTTCTTGAGTCATAGAGAACTTTGCATTTGCACAAAACATACTATTGTTCATTGCATCAGTTACTCGATGTATACAACAGCTTACTGATGACTGGCTCATGGGTATACCCCATTGCTCTCCTACAAGTCGTTGGTAACATCCAGTTGCATAGAAACGTAAAGTCGCTAGCACCTACAAAAATAATCTATATAATAATATCTGACTGTGTATACATACATACATTTTGTAGAATATGAATATCTATGCTATGTTTAAGTGTGTGTTTTTGTGTTCTGAGTGGCGATTGGAATGTCTGCCTGTCAGACAGGCTGTGTGTGTAACGATTGGTGAGTCTGTATGACAGTCCGCTTTTTTGCTTATCTGGATTTAGCGCAAGTGGGTCAGTATGAAATGAAATAAATTTTTAGATATTTATGTACGCATATACATACAAACAAATAATAAGCGTTTATTCGTTGTGCCCAAATATTCCCTTGACCATTTGAATGAATGAACCATTGTTTAAACATATGCATTGTTTTAATTTTTATTAATAAGTAATATGTATATATATCTTAATTTAAATCTGACTCCACTGCGTCCGCTGCCTCTACCAACAATTGATCGTCTTCATATAACGCGAGAAACATAGGTATATCTATATTTGGGAGAATTTGCACGTCCAATATTTCTATTTGAGGTTTGATTGCTACCTCTCTTGGACCATCAACTGTTGTGGTTGGCTGCGAAGACACCGCTAAAAGGAGATCCTCATCGCCTGTTAGCATCTCTTCATATGCTGCATTTTCTGGGGCTGCGTCAGACGTTGGCTGCGATGACAGCTCTAGGAAAAGATCCTCATCTCCTTCAAGATATCTATGGAATTCTTCCTGTCTGGCTCTTCTCAGATATTCCTTCAAGTGATGCCGCTGAAGTCTGCGATACAATGGATTGTAGCAGAAGGGCTTCATTTTACAAATAAAAGCTCAACTTAAAATTTTAATAATTCTGCTTTTGAAAATTTGTTTAGCTACAAAACTTTTGTAGTTTGTCATTTACATAAATAGTGTCCACGTAGCAATTTCATTACCTTAAACATTTTGGAACGTCTCTACATGCATATATGTATATATATATATATATATATATATATATATATATATATATATATATATATATATATATATATATATATATGTGGGTATATATATGTATAAATAAATATATAAGTATGTTTTTACTTACCACTAAATCCAACACTTTCTTGGGTATTCAGGTCAAATATATTTTGAGAAAGGCTCATGTAATTATGTTAAAAAGTTATAAGTTTTTAGCATTATCAGTAATATTATTACTTTTAATTAAAAAATATGATAGATGAGTTGAATGTAAATGATAAATAAAGACTTGTTGCACGTGAAAAAATAGAAAAGCTTTAGCATTGGAAAGTTTGGACATGCAATTTCCGATCCTTCATATACAAGTGGGTACAATGATGATAAGGAAGAATTCTGGGGAGACCACACCCTGGTCTTAATGGGAAAAATCGTGGAAAACATGATGCAAAATAGGGATCTTATTATGATACGGGAGACTGAAGTATTTAAATTCTATATCGTCCTTTTTGACAACTACAGTTTCTGTTGATAAATCGCTTGCAACAATTATTCCAAGATCTGAAGAAAGAAATGGCTGCTCGAAATAATTTTCTATTTTCCGAAAGAATCTACATAGAAAAGATTTATTTTCACATGTAGTTTCCGTTCCTATAGCCTTCACCGGACCTAACGCTTTACTGCAAAAGAAACTGTCCTTTTCTCTTTTACAGCTTATACTAAAGCTTCCTAATACCATCAGACCAAACCGGATTTAATCCCTGCCCTTCCTCAATCCTGTGGGACAATTGTTGCAAAATCTGGTTGGGTTTCCTCACTATTTTTTTTATGTATTGCATATAGTTTTCAAATTTATACAAACAGGCGTACACTAAATCGCAATAAGTTTTGCTTAGGCCCTATTTTAATGCCATTTTCTTTAAGCAGCTTCGCTTCTGCGCAAAAGTCAGCCATAAAACTATCCAAGTTTTTCGGTTTCCTAAAGCCTGAAAAACATCCTATCATAAATGGGCTGACATTAGGGAAGTTTACTATTGCTCCAAGAATGGGCCACAAACCCCTATTAGAACTTTTGAACAGTTTCAGACCATCAATACCTACATCAATTAACACTTCATCCTTGCCATCTAAATAATCAAATGTGCCTGAAAGAAAGTGCTTTTGTATTCCTAAATACAAAAACTCCCCGTCAGGTATGGTTGAAACATTACAAACATCCATTTTTGTATTAAAAAGGGTTTTTGCCGATAATGGCAAATCCGTAAGCCCTAACCCTTTCAACGTATGAAGCAAATCATCCAAAGCTGTATGTGATATTTTATTTCGAACAGCCCATGATTTTATCTCCTCGCACTTTGCCTTACCATCAATATTAAAAGAATTGTCTTTGGGTTTTTCATCACTGCACTCACTTATATTTGGAAGCAACTTACACGCAGAAGTGGATGCAGATGGTTCAGAAATTGCACTTTCATTATCACTACTCACCTTTTCCACATTTTCTAAGTGCATATTCTCACGTGTGTGCAACAAGTCTCTAAATTTTTTCTCATCGCACTCAAATTTCTTTTTTTCTTTGCAAATTAAATTTTGAAAATTTCTTTTTTTCATTGCACTTATCTTTTTTTTATCCTTTATTGGTTAATATAAGTATGTATTCCCGTAATACGGATATTTTTGCAATATTTTATTTCTCACGTCTGAACTCTAACAAGACTGTATTCGGAATAAAAAATGTCTAACTACAATGCATATGTGCATCTATAGATGCTTCACTCGAACATATATGGTAGAAATAACAGTTAAAGCAATATTTGCTTATATTGCCAAAACCAACAATATTTTCTCAATACGCTCTTCTGCACAAAAACCGCCAAAATTCCCTAAATTTATTTGTGCATTTATTACATTATTTTGAACAGAAATGAGTAAATAACAAACATATAAGTAATAATTTTTAATAAATATTTAATTCAAATGAAAATTGTACATAGATGACTACACTAAAAAAGGCAATGTGAATAACAGAAACTATCCCCCACAAATTATTGCAAAAAAGGAAACATGGCAGCATTGCTATAAAAAATTCTGTATAAGATTGTTGTAAATGTGTTAGTTAAAATGTTGCCCGTGTATTGGTTTCGGTCACTCATTTCTTGTAGGGATAGCATCAACTTGGTGAGATCTCACTTTGTCGGCTATTTTGTTTCCAACAAATTTTAAAAGCGGCGACTGCTCTACTTGATTTGAAATGGACTTGGAAGTTGACGGTCCTATATTCTGGTCAAATGTTGTATTTTTTCTTCTTATGACGCTTAGTTCATGTTTCAAAAGTTGGGAGCCATTATCGGCATTATTTGTTGACAAAAAACCTTCTTTTTTAAAACGCGGATCCAGCAATGTTCCCAGCCTTGCTGCAGTCCGTTCTTCGTATGGAAAAAGTCTTTTTCTTACTTTTTCAGTGAGGAAAGTACAAGCTTGTTGCCCTTCAGGTGTCTTCAAATTGGACTTGGCTTCATCTAAGGATTGAAAAAGACCACACGTAATTAGAATGATAAAGAGATATTGTAACGGAAGTGCTGGAGGAAGTTTGGATCGTTGCTGGCTCAAATGGTTTTAATAGCTCTTTCAAATCGTTCAGTATCGCAATATCATCAGCAGTTAGAGGTGGTGGTGCTTTTGGCGTTGCTAATAGTACTGTTGAAATCCAGCTATTTGTGAGCAAAATCCTTTCCACCATTTTTAAGGCACTGTTCCAGCGGGTGGGTACTTCTTGAAGTAAACTATACGGTTTTTCCTTACCTTTTTCAGCCTTAAATTTTTCATACGCCACCGTACTGCTTTTAAAATATGTAACAATCCTCTTACACTTTGTCAAAATCTCTTTAATGTAGTTTTGTGCTAAACAGTCCTGTACAACAAGATTCAGCGTGTGTGCAAAGCAAGGAAGGTGTCTCTTTTGCAATATCTCGCACGCCTTGATCATGGTGCTATCGTTATCTGTGACAATAGACATTACTTTTGCCGTCACACACCATTCATCGAATACTGCTTGCAACGACTTTGAAATGTTTTCTGCAGTGTGGTTCGTTGCAGTTAAAAGTTTTTGTGTTGACAAAACGGCAGTATGCAACGAAAATTCCTTTGTTATGAAATGACAAGTAACTGTAAGGTAACCCTCATTTGCACGTGAGGTCCAACAATCTGTGGTAATTGCACAGTACTCTATTTCATCTAAAATGAATTGTAGCTTTGGTTTTGTATTATTGTACATTTCAATCATCATTTTGTTTTGCAGTGTCGTGCGCGAAGGTAAAGCATAGCGAGGATCTAGGGATTTTACGAAGTCGCGAAAACCTCTATCTTCCACTATGCTAAACGGCTGAACATCGATAGCAATCATTGACATAAGATCTCTATCCAAATTTCTCTTACGTTCCGATTCTGAGCTATATGTTTCACTTCTTTTAAGAGTAAACTCGCACTCTATTTCGAAGATCTTTACTCCCACTCTAATTTTTTAAAAAGGAGTACTCGCGAGTACTCCCACCTAAAACAAACGGGTGGAGAGTAAACTTTTTGTAACAGTCGTAATCTTCGAGTACTCTTCTTCGCGAGTATTTTTCACTCGCGAGTAAAATCGAGTAAATCTGAGCTCTGGTTCTTACACTAAACCATCAGTGTAACCCGTTTTGTGTTCTGCTCTAGTTCACAATCGTTTTCCAAAGCTGCAACCATTTTTTGTTTTGTAGACACTGGTACGTTATTATCAAAAAATGCAAGACCAACCGCCTCAGGTCTTAAGTACCACAAATGGTTCTTAAACTTTTTCAGCGCAACGAGCGATATTTCAGCATCAATATTCTTAAAATTTTCCAGTTTGCGCAAAAATACAAAATCTTGGTATGGCGCTTCAACAGCCAAAGGAGCAGAAAACCACGCTTCAACATAGACTTCAACAATAAAAATACAAATTCGACGAAGTCCATTTATTTCGAGTGTTGAGAGCTGGAACTCGTTGCGGAATAAAAATATTTTAAGACAATAAATGGCTTTTGCCATCCATCTGGCATGGTGAACAGCTCCTGGTGAGCGAAACAATAGGCTGTTTGGGTGTGACTTGTTAGGTTTTTCACCCAGAAATAGTAAAGTCAGTTCCAGAAATTCCTTATAGTCTTCCCTGGGTTGTTTTACCTTTAAGACAGTATTTACAGCATTAATAATTCGCGCAGCTGATTCGTTCACGTAATTCTTCACAAGGGGATCTAGAAGGCCATACTCAAAGTTGCTTTTATTAATTTTAGCCCAAGCATTTTTAAATTTCTCAAATAATTTAACGTTGGGACTTCCGTAGTAGCTTATTTTTTCGTCGAAAACGCATTTAAGAATTATCTCGTATATATGATGCCGGCATGGTAACCACAAAAGTGGTCTTTGCAAACTGTTTTCTATTAAGGTACAAGTACCATTGAATCGCCCAGTATTGACCGCTGTTGTGTCAAACACTAGAGCTTTAATGTGATTTTGTAGGCCATATTCATAAATTGTATCGCACACAGCGAATGCCTGTTCTTTTCCGGTACCAGAATTCAATGCAGGTATTTGTAGAAGCTGTTCAACTTGCCCGCTCGTTATTATAATAGGCAGCCTATCAACTTTATCATTTCCCGTCAGCGCTGGCAAAAGTTTTCCATCCCAATGTAGGCAGATTGTATCCAGCTCATTTAATTTTAGCTTCTTTCTCAATGTTGAAACTCTTTCTTCGCGGATTTGTTCCCTTGCCTGGTGCAAAGACGTTCGGTTTAAAACATACTCTTCGATATTGTGGCCCAAAGATTCAGCTACTGCACTTATTATATGAACTGCATATCTGTCACTAATTTTACAGGCGTCCAATGCGGCCGCAAGTTTTGGAGTTATTATTTTATTCTTTCCTCTAATTTATTTCAGTAAATATTGGCATTAGATGAAAATGATGTATGAATAAGTTGTTGTGAGATTTTACTTAAAAAAACGCATTTTGTGTAACTTTGGGGGGCCTTATGAATCATAATGTGAGCGAACTTTATGATACAACATGATGACACCACTTTTCCCACAATAATAAAAGATGCTTACCTTTATATAATCTTTCAATTCACTAATTATTGCATTGCAAGTTTCTGTTACGATGACGCTAATTGTTTGAGGAGCAATTGCTGATAAGAACTTCAAATCCTCGAAGCTATTGCCACTAGCTAAAAATCTTAATGTTATGGCAAGACGATGATGTGACGGTATTGCGTCCCGCATTTTTGTATCTTCTTTTTTTATTATGTGTTCAATTTTCTTTAATAAAATATCAAACGTTGGTTTATTCATGCGCACGTAATTTTTAAAATCGTTTTGTGCCGTAAACTCCAATTCCTTGAGCAGCATTGTTTGTCCTAATGCAGCCCGTTGTTTAAACCACAATTTACTCCAAATTCTTTTTCTCCGTTTTCTACATCTTTTTCGTTTTAAAAGCATGGCGAGCAAAATTGCCGCAGCACAATCAGTATCTGAATTCATTGAAACCAAAATAAAAATGAAGATTTTATGTTTGTGAAGAATTATGTTTGTGTTGTTTATGTGCAAACCGATGTGTGTGTTTGTCAAACCGATTGTGTGGTTTATTTGGCCCTTTAGAGTCGATCGCTCAATGATCGCCACCGCCAAGGTAGAACCAAGGCAAATTAATACCAGTTAACCTTATCCCATTTCGCACCTAAAACTTGACCAAACTGTTAAGAAATGCAAAAATCTTTGTTTATAAATAATTTAATATATATTTTTAACACTGCAGTTACACGACCAAGATTTGCTTTCGTTTTTCACACATACTTGTTGTCAAAAGTAATTTAATTTGAAAGCTGTGATGTAAGTTGCACGCAATTTCAAAGCAAGTTTATTTTCAATACGCCGTTGTCAAAAAAAAAACAATTTAAAAAGATATACATTTTATTTGTAATAAAACAACACACATTTTTTTTCTTATAATTTGAACACACAGTTGGAAAGAAAATTTGAAAGCAAGTTCGCAGCAAATTTTAAAAGTATGAGTTTATTAGTGAAAAAGTGTGAATGTATTGAAAATTTAAAGGCAAAACTTGATCGTGTAACCCTCAAGTAAGTGAAAAAATTTTGTACATAATAAATATAATATTTTTTTTAAGAAAAGAAATAAAAAATGTTACGGAAACACTTCAAAACATATTTAAAAACGTGAAAAAAAAACAGAATTCGATTTAATTCTGAGATTTTGTACAAAAACAATTATAGCAAATTTAAATGAAAACCATTAAAACAGTTTTTGACAGTTGGGTTGTAAATAACCTTTACAGCTGATGACTCCGTAGGCTAAAAAGGCTACCTGGTATCGATTTACCTTGGGTACAACTATAGCAGGTAGACTCGCGGCCGAATTCGCTTCAAATAAACCTTCTTTTATTGTCAAACTAATTTCTTATCTCAATTGCAAAAGCGTGTTTTTTTTTTGACATTTGAAGATGAATAATTGAAATGCATACACAAATGTGCTTGTAACAGAAAGTTGGAAATTGTTTTAATTACTTTAAAATTATATTTTAACCAAAAAAAGTGTAATATATTACACACACACAAATATGATTGTGAGAAAAAAGAAGGAAGAAAACTATAAATACATTTTGATAATAAAAACATATAAGACGAAAGTGGCAAATAATTCTTAAAGGAGCTGTCGAGACTACCTGTTATCAATTCGCTTTGGCTACCGTGCAATATTCCTAACCAAGGTACTACCCAAGGCATATCAATAAAAGGTAGTCTCGCGGCGAAGGCGAATTAATATGTTCTTCTTTTATTGTCAAACAGATTTGTATTTTGACATTTCTGGATGAATAGATATACCTTGAGCATACTTATTCTAGAAGTGTTTGTAAGCTTATGTGAAAAAACCCAGTTGTGAAAAAACCAAAATAAATAGACAACTGTAGCAGGTAGACTCGGAGCCGAATTCGCTTCAAAAATAGCTTCTTTTATTATTAAACTACCCTACAAGAACACTACCGAACATTTGACTAGTCATTTGTTTGATAGTGCTGAGGGCTTAATACCTCATTGCCTATACGAAACTTGCTATCATTTTCTTAAGGGCAATATGAAAAAAAATGATGTATACAATTGTATACATGTGAGCTTGCATCTCTGTCGTACTTATTAATTCTGCCGCCATTAGAAAATATTGCTCACCTGCTCACTCTAGTGCTTTTTTTGTATCGGTATGTCAGGCACATATGTCTCATCAGTTGATTGCTCAGTACTGAAGAATCAAATGACTACTCAAACCTGACAATTCTATTGTTTTGTTTATATTCTTCAAAGAATAATAAAAAAAATCAATAATCAAATTTAATTCACAATTCTTTATTTAAATAATTATAATAAAAGTTAATAATATTTTTACAATACACTTTGAGAGCAATACTCTTCAAATTTATCCAAATTTAGGGAAAATTGACAAGATAAACATATTAATATTATTCTCATTCGAAATATTAATTCGGTGTCTACTCCTAAAATTTTCGAAAATTTATCATATTCCGTAAATGCTCTACGCGACGTGTTGCCGTCATTTGTGGAACCGCAACCACATGCTTTCGGAACATCAACACGAAGACTTAGTTCTTTCCAAAACTCATTCTGAATATACTCTTTTCTTTTCTTAATTGCATCTTTATCTTCCTCCGATCTTATTTGCCATTTTTTTACTTCCATCTTGTATCCTAAATGTAGTACGAACTCAAAAAATCTAATCCAGGAGTGCAGTGGACTAATTCCGTACTTTAGATTTCCATCGATAGGATGAAATTTTACGCTGTTATAATCTGTGACTTTAAGAAAGTCAGTGTGGGTTGCATGGCATATTGGACATTTTTGATTTGATTTTCGGTTAAAACATTCAAAACTTTTCCATCTATAATAGTTAAAAACATTCTGAACGTTATTTCGATTATCTTACCAGCTTCGATTTCAACACGTAAGTTTTCAAGCCCTTGAATTTGTTTGTTTAAGTCCGCAGCTTCTCTTGTTATCACTTCCTTCGTTTCACTCGTGTACTCTAATTTTAAAGGCCGACAAAATCTTGTAGACTGCGGAGAACAATTATTCCAAATCGGGGCTCCCTCGCTACTCAAGAGTCTCAAGGGAATCACTGTTGTGGCCATGACACATGAATCAGCATTTTGTGATGTACTTTGATCAAGGAAGGATTGCTTATATTGAGATTGACCAGAGCTGCTGTCAAAACCGTAGCTAAATATCATTTCCGTTGATATGAAGTTACCCGTAATTGTCGCAAATACTTCCTTTTGCATCTCTATAATTCTTTTAGCCGTATGCGTTAAAAGCATTTGTAAATGAACTTTTGCACATTTGTCGTCTACAAGTATACCATCGGGTCTGCACTTACTTTTTATTGCTAATATATTATCATAGGGTGGATAAATATTAGCGTTACGTTGCTTGCTTTCAGTCCGGATGGAACAGTATTGGCTCTTCGAAAAATCGTTTTCGAGAAGAAATGCTAACGCTTTTTCATCAGACATTACAATAGGTGCTTTTACATCATCGACATATAGCTTTCTAATCTTGGATGGTCTTAATGGACTTTCGATAGTTTCTTTTAAAACAACTGGCAAATCTACTTGTCCTTGTTTTCGAGCCGAAATTGATGCTGCTTGAACTAACAGATTTGTTTCGTTGTGTTCTGACATCGAGAGGTTTGCTGCTGCTCTTCGTTCAGATTTCTCAGAGTACTTAAGTTGCGGGCGTCCATATAGTGATACAATTTTCTCATCTGGGCTTAGTTCTACTGTGCATTGAGTCTCTGTGGAAGCGATTTCTAAATTTATTTGCCTGTTTATTACAGTTTCTGAACAAAGCCAGCCAGAATATTTAATTTGAAAATCATCTAATCTTCTATGACACTTTTCCCACTTTGCAGACAAATTATTGTTAAGCATGCGTGCTTTTTTTTGTTAAATATTTATAGCATTCATCTGAAATTTTATCGGCTCCACATTTCTGTATAAAATAATTTATTAGTGCGTCCTCATTTTTTTCCTTTCTTCTGCTGGGTCAATCAAATATCAAAAACTGCTGAATTTTGTAAACAAATGACGACTGAAAAAAAAATTTACTCAAAAACCGCAAATCGAGATAAACATTTTCAAAAACTAAACACTTCAAAGTAATTTTGGTTTTTAATCTTATGCTTAACACTCGTAAACAAAATTTGTTAAGCTTACTCAAACTTAAAAAATAAAATAAATTCCAAAATGTTAAAGACTTCTGGAAAAAGTTATTTTATTTTTTAGAGTATCCAATTTTTGAGTATTATATTTTACAAAGTTAATAAACTTACCATCACCTTCGTTTTCCGTTTAAACTTTTATTTAACACGCTTTGTTTTCAGCTTTAACAATCTATTGAAGTAAGCACTATAAAACACCGAACGCAATTCTGTTTACAAATGAAGCAAACAAATTCAACTTCGATGACTCACCGAATAACGGTGAATTGCATATAACATCAACAAAATTAATTTTTGGTTGTTTTGGAGTGTTGACTACTAGATTTCAAAAACAAAAACATATTTCGTGAGTGTAAAAATTTTGACTTTTGGCCAACGAAATGAAATTTCCGACCACAGTGCATTGCGATGTACTGGGAAGTTTCCCCAATTTTTCTATAGTACCGAAAGTGGCCTTTATAGCGTCTCTCTCCTTTTCATACCATTTAATCCTTTTGGGTTTTCCGTAAGGAGATGCTGTAATAATAAATTCATAATAGATAAAACCAAAAATTATATTAGGTGGATATTGTAGTTTTATGATACGTACTACTTCTTTTTCTTTTGGAAGAGCATGCAGCTTTTTCACTCTTCTCCGATTCGGATTCACTATTTTCAGTAAAATCTTCTTCATTCTCTTTATCATTTCCTATAGCCGATAGCAATATCTTTGAAACGCGTGTTATTTCCGCGATCGAAACTGGAATCCTGTAAATACTTTTATGAATATCCTTATTGTGACCCATAAAATTTGCCAACTGATCTACGTTGGTATCCTGTACATCAAGAAAAGACGTATGAGTTGCTATGTGTTTCCTTAAAGTTGTTCTTCTTAATCGCTCTGGATTTTCCCCACCACATTCCTCAGCGAATTGTTTTAGTAACGGACAGGCTCTATAGTACGGCTTACCGAACTTCGATACGACATTTTTACAGAAGATAAATTCATTTTTGGGTGGTATACCTGCGTCACATCTGTATTTGAGGATTAATTCTATTGCTCTTATGCATAAGGGGCACAGAAGGACGCTCACGGTTCTACCCAGCTTTCCACGCAATGTCAATCGCACGAATTGTTTTGCCAGCAATACCGCTTCCTTAGACATTGTTTTTAATAGTTCACTTCCAATACCACCCGCCATTTCTTCTTTATTCAGATAGCTATTAACTGTTAAACGTTCTATTTCTCCTGCCCTTTTTCTATTAAAAACCTGAATGAAAATGAAGGTAGACTTTATAACTCCATTCCAGTAGTTTAACTCATATTTGTTTTGCAAAATAGTGATTTCAGATAACATTTTATTTTTCAAATACAAGTACAATTGGTTGATGTCATTTATGGTTGGTAAATTTGGTTTCTGAAACAATGCTTTACTACGATGGTCTTCATTGGCTCTCCTGTTCACTATAATAGGGATCTCCTCCTCCCAAAGATTTAAAAATTTGTCCACCTCTTTTTGTACATCTTCAGACCCACTTTTAATATATTCGGATTTCTGTCGCCTTCCACATCTCTTTTTATCAAAGACGATAAGCTTTGTGCAACAGCAGGGGTTTTAAAAATTATTTGTTCTTCGTCCCAATTAGAAACTGTTCGCAAAGCTTCCAGACAAGTTTTATATTTAGATGGTTTATAAATATGTTTTAGTTGATCAACAGTTTCATCAAGTTTTTTGACTTCGATTAAAAGTCGGCCTAACAATCTCGAATTTCGATCTTATCATGTCATGTTGATGTGTTAAAGTACATTTTTCGGATAGCTGATTTCCAAAATTTATAACCAGGTCATCGTATCTGATGGCTTTAGTAACATCATCGTCTCTCAAAACTGGAAAGATTTTTGGTTTAGTTCGTTTGCTTCTGCATGGATGTATTACGCAAGTTTTCTTCCATTTACGACGTTATGCCTCGAATTTTTCACCTTTTTGCCACATCTATGCAAGTGTGATCGTAGCGTTATCTTTGTGAAAAATCCTTTGTAGTTCTTACAACAGATGTAGTCGTCCGTCTTTTTTTTTACCTTTAGACTGTTGTTGTCTACTTACTATTAAGACACCGGTGTTGTACTCTTCTGTAGTATAATATATGCATAAAATCGCCTTTTTTTCTCAAATCATTTATTATTTTTGTTCTTTCTTTTGATTTAATTGGCAAATTTAAAAATTCTTTAACTTCTTTCTCAGATGGATGTTTTAAGGAAAAATGTCTACTTAATTTAGTATGTAAGGTTTTGCAAAACATACAGAAGTGAGTTTTTGATCCAGAATTTTTATACTGTACTTCTACATTAGATATCTTTAGAGGGTGCTTTATAACTTCAAACGTTGTTTCTAGTTGACATGTTTGATCTACTGAGACATTTTCTTCTGTTAAATCAATTGTTGCATCCGGGAGGTATTCAGAACAGTTCCCATTGGAAATTGAAAAAGCTGAACTTTTTGTACTGTGAAGAATATTTTTTGAAACGCAAGACTGTGATAGCGAAGTATAGTTATCTTGATTTTCTGAAAAATCAATCAATGTAGAACAAAATTTTAGTGACGGTGTTTTTGTAGACATCGAAATTGAATCTAAATTTCGTTCATTATGGTTTATGGTAGAATTAACAACCGAAACTACACTTTGTAGAGTTATTGATGATGCTACTCGTTTCGAACTACTTGCAACTGAAGAATCATTTAGTGGTGTTGTCTTTGCTGCAGAAACATCAGACGATGTTGATAATGAATTATAATTGTTGCCAGGACTATGTACGGATAGTCGTTTGGAAGAATTTAGAACTGAAGAATCGTTAGGTTCGGATTGTAGTTTGGAACTACTTAGAACTGAAGAACAATTTGGTGATGTCTTTCCTGGAGAAATAACTGACGATCTTGATGTTGATAATGAGTTACTATTACTGGCAGGACCATGTACGGATAGTCGTTTGGAACATTTGAGAACTGAAGAACAATTTGGTGATGTTATCTTTGCTGGAGAAATAACTGACGATCTTGATGTTGATAATGAGTTACTATTACTGGCAGGTCCATGTACGGATAGTCGTTTGGAACATTTGAGAACTGAAGAACAATTTGGAGATGTCTTTCCGAATCAAAGATATTTTTTTCACATGAATGTATTTTCAGATACCGTTGTTTGTTAATTAAGGTTACTAATTCCATTAGTAGACATGTTTATAATATCTTCTTGGTAAGATATACAATATTTGTTTCTGTTTCTATTCTTCTAAATTGTTTAATTATATGAGAAGTTCAGTGGGATATCTGTGATTTTTAAATCCTGTGCTTTTCATGTTTTTTAGTAAACACAAATTTTAGGTTCTTAAATAGCACACTTTATATGTTTTTATTGATATAAACATAAACTTTTTGGTCTGTCGAATATATTTTTTATTGATATTCCGGAAACCTGCAGATCCGGACAGCGAGGTAATATGGACATTATAATCAATTACAGATTTTTATAAGTGATCACATTCTAAATTGTGTCATTCAGTGCAAAAATACAGTAGTGAAAGTTTTAACCCAGCTACCTTTGAATCAAGCGTAAAATATTAGAATATTGTAAATTTTAGTTTATTAATGTCAGTGATCTTGTGGTGTAAAATTTAAATAGGAAATTACAATTTTAAAAGATTCTATTGAATTAAATATATTACATTAAAATTAAAATCCCTAAAAGTAGGTATGTAAACATAAATAATATTTTGAGAATGTGCAATTTCCGGGCTCCACCATGGTGGTTTGGACCTTCCCCTGCAGAACGTTGGTTTGCAAGCCACATTAGTGGTACAGCGAAACGATTCACTTAGAATCTCCACAGCAGAGTCAATGTCCCCAATATTTCTAATAGTTGGCGACGTCGATAAGGAGTTGCAGAGTACATTGTTCTGTAGCTCCCAGTCAGCCTTCTTTCTGTTAACTATAGGATTAAATCTACTTACACCTAACCCTATGTTAAAGTCAATATAGCGATGATCGGATAGGGAGCAGTCATCCGCAACCCTCCAACCGCTAACCAGATTGGTGTGCTCTGCACTAACCAATGTTACATCTAAAACCTCTCTACGGTTAGACACAACAAAAGTGGGTTCTGAACCCCTGTTGACAATTTCAAAATTATTATTTAAAATGAAATCGAAGAGACACTCTCCCCGCTCGTTAGTATCGCTACTACCCCAGGAGGTGTGGTGTGAATTAGCGTCAGTACTTATTATTATAGGCGTCCTCGTGCTTATCGCCCTGGACATAATACCACGCACCTTGCCATTTGGTGGACTGCCCTCGTGGTCATGCGCCATATAGCTCGAGACCAGCCAAACCGTACCGGACGGGGTCTCCAGATACGCAGAGTTTTTAGCCAAGATACAAGATCTAATATTACATGTGCCTTTGGCAAACAATAGCTTATAGCCCTTTAGTGTCAGTCCATGAACCCGTCCTTGGTGGACCCAGGGTTCCTGGACCATAACCAGCTCCTCCTTCCTCTCTACCACCCGGAGGAGCATCACAGTGTATGCTGTTTTAGAGTGGTGAAGGTTTATTTGCGTCACCTTCACCATCCGGTAGCGCAATTACGGTGGTTTTGGCGTCCTCTTGGCTGGATTCCAAACGCCATCAGTTTAACGCCGTGCTGGTGCCAGCCAGCATCGATGCATTGAGGCGGCGGTCCCGGATTCTCCTTTTTTTTCCTGGCAGTGGGTGACGCAGTACTGCGGCTAGAAGTAATCCTCTTTGACTTTTCCTGCGCAATGTGCGCTTTGGTGGCGACGGGTTAGGACGCTTAGGCCTTTCCATTCCCTTCGCACCCGAAGAAGGGGGTTTTACCGTTTTACCGGTAAAGACCTGAGCAGCTTTTGAGGTACTTGGAGCGAAAGACAGAGGTACCTCGCTGCTAGTACTAGGGCAGCCACCTGTTGCCGGGTGTTTTGTCCCCTTTCTCAACAGCAATCAGCCCGGTTAATCCAGGCTGATTGCCCACCACGTCAGTAGTCCGCAGACTGGTCGGGCCTGATGTGGACACCCGGCCAACCTGAGCAGCAGTAGCTTCCGATTCACCGCGGCCTGCTACTTGCGCCGCGGGAATAGGGTGGCCGGAGATTATTAAGCCCCTAACCGGGTACGTGGGGCATGGCTTTTTATTTTCCATTTTGGTGGGTTGTTGGGTGCATTTTATACCTACTGCCAGGATAAAAAGCTGTCGACCCACCTGGATGCAGACCATCAGCCGCCCAAAATGGGATACAGACGCTGATAAATTTGGACATGGTCCATTGGACCGAGAATCGTACTGACTCGATGGCCGCCCCATGGGGAAAAACAGACGCTATCGAGTCCGGGAAGGGTTGTTCTTGGTCGGTACTTAGTTGTTGGCCACTCTGGCATGGGTGACCCTACCAGGGGCTGCTGATAACAGCTGCCCCCGCCAGTACAGACCGGTCAACTAGACCTAATCCTCCACATTGCGACAAGATGACCACCCAGCGTGGAGCAACTCCTCAAGGTATGGGTCTTTTTTGTTCTTCTTTTAAAAAAGAGCAAATTTAACTAAAAATCACTAATATCTCTATTATTTTACCTTCGATAGCAAATTTGGATAGGAAGTATTCATTAATTAAATTTTTTTTCAGCGATAAGCGAATGAATGCTTTTGCCTTTGTAGCGTTCTTCAATGGGTGCGCATGTCTGATGAAATTTTTCACCATGCTCGTCAGATTCTATTGACAACTGGTTCTCAAAGTAATCCATATGGGAATTTAAAAAATGAATTTTTGTGGACATATGAACGCCTAGTTTTTCAAAAGCTCTAAGCATGGTGTCTACGTACATATATTCGAGCAATAGGAGAACGATTTTTGCCTAAGACATTGTATATCACTTCCTTAGTGCTTTTCCACGCATCAAGCTTAATTGGTGAGAGCATTTCGTCGAAGTCAGCGTTTTGCATTAGCTTTCTTATATGTGGACCAATAAAAACACCTGTTGGTATGAAACCAATTTTAAGGCTTTTAACAATAACAACGACTTGAAGAACACATACATGCCTTCTCTAATCTTTCCTTCGCTTAATTTTGGAAACATTGTTTTCAGAAAATTGGAAGCTGATCCATTTGTATCCAGACATTTGACAAAGTTTTTTACCACACCAAGTTTGATATGCAATGAGGGTAAGAGAATTTTTTCAGGTGGTACCAATGCTTGATGAACGATATTGTGCTCTCCTAATGTTCCCTCAGCTCTCAGCTTCCATTGTTTTTTGGAATATTGGTTGCCCTTCCATCTGCTATCCCAAGTGCATAAAAAGCATCCGTACTTAACGTATCCGGCCTGCATACCTGAAAGGAAGCTAACGACTTTTAAGTCACAACAGATCCGCACTTATGGTTTTACGCAGTCCAGTATTAATTTTATAGAATCATAGCTTTCTTTAATGCTCATTCCATAGGCAATAGGAATAGGATTTTTGGAATTATCGTAATACAGAAGTACAGCTTTTAGACTCTTCTTAGATGAATCAATAAATATTTTTTATCAATGATATTTTAATTTATTTCTACTTTTTTAAGGGTTTTATTTAGATTGGTTCATAATTACTTGCGCACATTCAAAACATTTTAGTATAGTTTTTGTGTGCTGATCGCATACTGGCTTATCACATACGCTGCATGATTTTCTGGTTTCTCCAGTTCGCTTTCTTTGTAATACCAGGCACATGTAACAAGAACAAGCAATGGGTTTTCTGCCGGTAATAATGGTTAGAGGTATGGTTGCTCCCATATAAAGGATGCGCGTTTCGATTAGCCCAAATAGCCTTCAATGGCAGACCTTGATGAAAAATGCCATTTAATTTTATATTTTTTTTTTGCAACGCTTTCTTCAATAAGAGCATTACAAGCAGTGAGGCCATATCCAAAAATATTTTACAGCTAAATCGGCTTTAAAATAATGCTAAAAAAATCCTAAACTGCCAAAAAATAATGCTAAATTTTCATTTGTATTATTTTTTTGTTACTTTATTTAATATATCTTTATAAATTATTTTATTATTTTTCATAATTCTATACAACATATATAATTTACCTTATCGTCTATTGGAAATAATTTCAAGATAGAGTCCACAAGTTCACGGCAATATTGTGAAGACAACACATGTTGAAAGTCATTGATGATCCGAAAATGAGCTATTAGTTCGCATAAATCATTGCGAGTTTGCAAAATTTGTTCCAAAGTCTTAAACATGAAAGGTACTGATTATTAAAATACACAAATTATTCTGAAATTCTCACCTTAGTTTTATTGTCGGTTAAAGTAATGTCAGTTGGCTCAATTTCAAATAAACTTTGGAGGGAAGATACTGGTGTCGACTCCAAATTTTCACTAAAACTTGATCAAGATATCCAAGTAGGTACACTGGAACCCATAGATAGTGTATCAGATAGAGCAATCACGGGAAATCCCTAAATACATTACAGATTATTAATATAAAGCACGCTTATACATACAAACCAAGATTAAAAATTTTCTTACGTTTTTTTTTTTCGCCAATTTAAAAGACGACTCCGAAATATAATACCAAGCCCGTATATTGCACTTGGTATTAAATTTTGAATATCAAGTTCAGTAATTTCTTTAAAACATTCTACATCGATGCCTTTTCAATAAAGTCCGATAAAAGTTCTTCACATCCCCAGTTAATTAAACGTTGTTGTTGTTCAGGAACCAATACAACATTGGTTTCAATCGATTCGACCTGGTTGCCTGGTAAGGTTATAATTTCGATGTTGTCGTTATTCTGCGTAAATAAATCTTGCGAACTCATTTTTTTCGCTTTAAACAATATTTTTTTTTTTAAATTTATATATTAGAGAAATCATTAATTTAAATGATATAATAATTTTGTAATAACTAAGAAAAAAATCTTTGATTTTTCTTTGTTTATGCTGGTTTGACATCTGTTTACGTCTATTTTTTTGTAGATTCATTGATACAGGAATTACATCTTTCATTGAATCAAAAGTGACAAAAGCTATGGTGAAAAAAAAACGTTTAGTTATGCACCAAATTTTTAAGAATCCATTTTCTTGGTTAAAATAAAAAATCAAATATGCTTATTAGATTTTTTTTTGGTACATTTCAACCCAAATATTACAAAAATTTAAAAAAAATCAATTTGTCAAAAAATGCAAAAAAGTACGTTTTGTTCTGCGGCTCCTCATTAATGTGGCAATTGTATAATTCATCAAAAAAAATTATTCTCCAATATTTTTGGATCGCACAATATCACTGTTTTTCACAATTGTAGTATTAATAACTTTTTATACCGAATTAACAAAGCAAATCAACAAACAATTTTTTTTTTCAAAAGCCTTTAAAAAAATTAACTTGACCGAACTCGATAAGTGCTTCACTTCAACTGATCATTTACATAAACGAATATGAACGCCAACGCCAATTCAATTCCACTACCAAAAGCTTTATAACGGGAAAATAACATCACAATTGTAAAAATCAAAGAATGAATTTGTTGATTTGAGTAATTCTTTATATGCAATGAGGAAGATCAATGAATTGTTTCTTTGCTATAAAAAAATGTTACTTGTGCGTGACGTCATGTGCATGTGGATATGTGCTGATAGTGTGTGTATAAACGTTTCTCTGCGACCGCTGTAAATGATTTTGTGCTGGTACGCGACAGTCATAATCTGTCTGCGTTCTAGACTCAGCAAAAGCGAATTAATGGTCAGGTTCCACAACAGAGGTGACAGAACACCTCCCTGTGGAGTGCCCCGATAGACTGCCCTATCCTCAGTGACATCCCCCAATCGAGGCCCTAACTACTCTGAAAGTTAGTAAGTTTCTAACAAACCGGCATAAATTGGTATCAATCCCTACTGCTACTATCCCATTGATGATGGAATCGGGGTTGACATAGTTGAAAGCACCTTCTATGTCCAGAAAAGCCCCCATAGTAAATTCCTTATACTCAAGAGATTTTTCTATGTGGCCCACTAGAGAATGTAGTGCCGTTTCCACAGATTTGCCTTTAGTGTAGGCGTGCTGTGATTTAGAGAGAAGATCATCTGGTCACTCTCAGATGAATATCAATTACCCTTTCTAAAGTTTTGAGTAGAAAAGAAGTAAGACTTATCGGTCTGAAGTCTTTAGACTTGGTGTGCGATGTCTTACCCCCCTTCGAGATAAAGACAACCTTGCACGTACGCCAAAATATAGGTATATATGCCCTCCTAAGGCATTCACTGGAAATTACCGTGAGCCAAGGTAGGACAATGTCCGCATTCCTCTGTAGATCCGCTGGAATTATACCATCTGGTCCCGGAGATTTGAACGGATCGAAGCTGTGTACAGCCCAGGCTATCCATATCCAATGGAGTTGTGACTGCGCCTGTCGCTAAGCTGCCATCGACAGTGCCTGTTAAAGGTGCCGCCTGGCTACCAGGAAAATGAGCGGCGAGTAGTACGCTCAGCGTCTCTTGACTACTCATGGTCCAGCTACCACAGGGTTTCTGTATGTAGCTGGGTACAACCAGTGCGATTGATAGCATCTTACGCAGCCTGTTGGTTTCAGATGAACCCTCCACATTACTGCAGAAAGCCCTCCAAGACCCCCTTTTTGCGTTTCTGACAAGATTCTTGAAGCGATTCAGCGAGGTTTTGTATGTCCACCAGTCGCCTGATCGTTTAGCCTCGTTGAATAGCCTACGACATTCTTTTCGTGAATGTGCAATTTCCGGGCTCCACCATGGTGGTTTGGACCTTCCCCTGCAAACCGTTGGTTTGCAAGCCACATTAGTGGCACAGCGAAACGATTCACTTAGAATCTCCACAGCAGAGTCAATGTCCCCAATATTTCTAATAGCTGGAGACGTCGATAAGGAGTTGCAGAGTACATTGTTCTGTAGCTCCCAGTCAGCCTTCTTTCTGTTAACTATAGAATTAAATCTACTTACACTAACCCTATGTTAAAGTCAATATAGCGATGATCGGATAGGGAGCAGTCATCCGCAACCCTCCAACAGCTAACCAGATTGGTGTGGTCTGCACTAACCAATGTTACATCTAAAACCTCTCTACGTTTAGACACAACAAAAGTGGGTTCTGAACCCCTGTTGACAATTTCAAGATTAATATTTAAAATGAAATCGAAGAGACACTCACCCCGCTCGTTAGTATCGCTACTACCCCAGGAGGTGTGGTGTGAATTGGCGTCAGCACTTATTATTATAGGCGTCCTCGTGCTTATCGCCCTGGACACAATGCCACGCACCTTGCCATTTGGTGGACTGCCCTCATGGTCATGCGCCATATAGCTCGAGACCAGCCAAACCGTACCGGACGGGGTCTCCAGGGCAGCTGCTACAGTATCCCCATCACTGAAATCAGATAGGATAAAGATACGCAAAGAGTTTTTAGCCAAGATACAAGATCTAATATTACCTGTGCCATTGGCAAACAATAGCTTGTAGCACTTTAGAGTCAGTCCATGAACCCGTCCTTGGTTTACCCAGGGTTCCTGGACCATGACCAGCTCCCTTACAAGGGTAAGGGTCGCGCAAAGTTGCTTATTTTATTTATATGTATTTTGTTGTTGTTGATATAAACATTTAATCACATACGCTGATAACCAGCCTACCGTGAACAACCTTATAGTTACAACAAGATATATGTAAGTAATATATGCGATGTATACATATAGAGCAAGGAAGCAAGAGCGAATGACCAGCAATCATAAGAGGCTATGTATCTATGCGCTACACTCAATGAGTTTAAACCGTGCAACTAAAATATAAATAAAGAGTATATGGAACTATTGTTACGCTATATGAACCTAATACGTACATAGATATGTATGTACAAGTTTTACATAGGTTATAGACAAAAAATAAAAAATTAAGGTAAAATTAATGGTGAATTCAGAGAAAATCCTCATAGTAGCTTCATACGGCAATGAAAAAAGAAACAAGTTACATGAGATAGTAATTCTTAAGATATATCTACGCTGAAACAGCCATCCCTTCATCCTCATCACGTAATTTAGAACATCCCACATAATCCACTTCCATTCTTTCATTGTTTGGCAGTATTAAGGCAGCAGTTGGCTTGGAACCATTTCTGATCCTGAACTTACTTATTATTCCCTTTTTTCGTAGTTTCAAGCATATCGCATTAAGCTTCCGCGCCACTGGCGTATAGTGCTCATTAATGAAGACACGCCGATTTAGTAATTCAACTGGATAATCAGTAGGTGAAACCACAGCAGAGGCAATTAACGGCTTTTGCTTCATAGTGCGGAAGTACTCTTTCATAAGCTTGTCTCTCAGCGATAGACAGTTAAGTTTGACCAGAATAGATTTCTCATTGTTGATATAGATGGCTTGCATTATATCACGATGTGTGATTTCAATATTGTAAACACTAAACAATTTGATGATAGCATCATCCACGTTCCCGATACAATCGGGCAAAATATTTATTAAAATATCGGTATCATAGACCCTCTTGAATAGTACATTATTGACAGTTTCTAGATGAGCAATTCGGGCATCAATGTCAGACTGCACATTTTTAATAAGCTTATTGCAACCTGCAATATCCAAATACAAAGTATTGATATTAGCGGAGAGCTCCTGCTTAGTTTCCGAAATCACTGTATCAAGTTTGTTGTTCACGTCACAAAATTTCATACACATATCATCAAATTTATTATTCAGGCTTATCATCCCATCCCGAGATCCCCCCGAGAAAAGGGTAATTTTGCACGTAGAGCATATAAACGACATGGCAGGCAGTTTATTAATAGCATCCATATCACCATCAGAAAAACCTGCACAAGAGCTATACACCCACAGACTACAGACATCACATTGAATACATGCTGAACCGCTAATAGGAAGCTGACATTGCCCAGACTTCAGGTTCTTCTTTCCAGGAGCCATGTGTTAGCAGAAGTAAGTATTAGCCGGTTGTAAGTGATCAGCAAAAAAAAAAAAAGTAAATCCAATAAATTAGGAGGAGAAAAAAAAATGGCGCCAACAGAATTCCTTCCTTCCTTATTTTGTTAATTTTGTAAGTTTAAAGAATAATTACATCAGCCGATTTATGAAAAAAACTTCTACTCGAACATAGTGATGCCAGATTCCAAATTTTTGTTCTCTAATATGCAGTTCAATAATTGCGGCATTTCCTCGTGTGCATTTACAATGGGTTTTAGAACTTGCGAATGTTCATATATGCAATTCTCCTGAAATCCGGTGTACACGGGCTTTTTATAGGCAAGCGTCTCTCTGAACCGGAAAGTCTTCTCTGGTGGTATAAAAAGTGCTGGCTTTTCTGGCCTTACTGCGGCATTTGAAGTCGATGCAACTGGCTCATCATCTTCAGCAACTGGTACCACTTTACGACCAACGCGAGCCTTTTTAATTACAGGAAATTCTATGGGATTAGTTCCTTCGATAACAACTTCTATGGGCTCATCCTCTTGGATTTCCAAAGCGTCATTTTCCAGAAAAACGATGTCCTCTTCATCCATATATGTAGCCGCTTCTTCCTCATTGTCACTGGTGTCGCAAAGCAAAATTTGCTCAACTTCGTCCGGATTAAGGAAAAAGAAACGATTTCGGACGGATCTACTCATTTTAAATTTCTTGTTTATAATAACTTCAAATAACACGATACTAAAATACACTTTCAAATAGCAATGCACGAAACACGTCTGCTCTGATTGATTTCGAATAATTAATGAATGAAAGCGAACAAACAAGCAGCGCAAAAAAAGCTTGGAACTTAAAACAATAACAGACAAAATGTGTTTTGTTTAATTAACTTCATCATTACCAGTCAAAAACAAACATGCACCAAAAAAAAGTAAAACTATATACACACACGTACATACAATGATGAAAATAAAAAAATTATTTAGATAATTTTTACGTGCGTTTTTTTTTCATTTCAACCCACAGGCAAACATACTTGCCAAACATATTTGGGGTAATTGTGGGCAGGGTGAAACTTACACAAATTTCCCCTATGTATTTTTTGAAAGGTAAGAGGTGCCCCCAAAATATACCTGAATTTTAACCAGATGCGCCCCCGCTCTCCCCACAGCTCTACCCTGAAGTAAGACGACTCTTTGGCCAAATTTGAGGCCGCATAGCGGGCAAATGGGGCCAGACAAGCCCCTACTACCTACCACATTTTTGTTGCCTGAACCCTCCGCTACAAATCAGCTTTGAACATATTTACTCTATCTCTTACGTGAACAATTATATTATACAAAAACCCCTGGGCAAGTATATTTGCCTCAGGTCGTCAAAGGGTTAATGCGTGGATTCAGATGGTCAATAGATTGATTTTCCCCAAAAAAAATGCTGTTGAATATCATTGTCATTTATCACAACATTGAGAAATTTAGCAAGACGAACGAAAGAAATTACGGGATCTTCTCCATGTGACATTCCAGTAACAATAATATCATTCCTGTTAATCCTTTTATGAAGGATGTTGTTATCAATCTCCAGCTTAGACACATTAGTTGATAAGTCCTTAACCTTCACTTGCAAAGACACAAAGTTGCTCTTAAGATCAGATATGTTAGCAGTCATTTGGTGAAGCATCAGATTGAAGTTTTTGTTCATTTCTTCAAATCCTTGCTTAACCTCCTTTCGTAGGATAGCAATATCACCACTATCACCAGTCGAACGATTAGACGCATTATCCCTACAGGTGCCGCAAACAAAACCCAGGTTAAGGTTGTCCTTAATGGCCCTGATTTGCTCCCTGTTAACATCAACACAGGCAAGATGACACCACCCATCACATATGACGCAAGCAATACCACCGCTTTTCTTGGTCACATTTTTGGAACAAAAGCAACAAGTCAAATGCAGATCCGGAGAAGACATGCCGGTAATCGAGCAGTAGACAAACGAAAATGCGCAAATTTTCAGGTTATGAACCTGTGTGTAGTGAATACCAGCAAAAATCACGCGTTTAAAGATGAACACAAGTAATTGATAATTCCAATGAGCTCCACAAGAGTATAAAGATCACAAGTTCTTATAATAACAACGTTAAACCACCAAGGTGCAATAATTATAGAAAAAAGAAAAAACTACCGCCAATAGCAAAAATTTATTGCTTGCACATGTTAGTGATGCCAAGTTATAATATAGGATTCGCATATTTTTTTTAATCTAACAGCAGGGTTAAAATGTTCGTTTAGTTTGCACTTGTTAATTTTTAAACTGTTTTCTATACAAAAAAGTTAGCATTTGTTAAATTATGAAAATTTTTTGGCAATCGTTGTCTATGTTGACATATTAATTGTGCTACAAAATCTCGGCATGTAATTCGTATTTGTTTTTCTATTTCTAGCTGCCTAATCCAACCATTTTTGCAATTTGCAAATTAAAGTCGTTAAGCACTTTAAAAATGGCGTTGGAAATTCCGTTGGCTGAAGCATCTGCTAATTCACTTAGATGTAAAATTGTACTTAAATTTTTTTTGCAGGAATTGCTATAGTAAGGAATTACTATTCCCAAGTATTTGTGAATACTTATGTCTTCCTGAAATAATTATTAGCAACATCTTTAGCTAATGATTGATGAAAATGTGAAGCCAAAACTGATCTAATGATGGCACCACACTTTGTTCGGCCTAAGGTCATGCTAACAGCGGCTTTACTATCGCTGAATATATTTTTTTGCAAGCGGACTAAATGTTCTACTGATCTCATTGAAGTATGCACAGCCACATATAAAGCTTCCATAACTTCTGCTTCCTTTGCTTTGAAATTACTGCTTATTGGTGGAAAATCTATTGTTTTTTGGTAATTTTTATGAAAAGGAGATGCTGCCACGGTATGTTTAGATGTTTTTCCATGCATGACAAGGGTGCTTACTTTTGGCTTCAAAATACATTGGCACTATTTACATTTTATCTCTTGGCCATTTAACTCAATAATCCACTTGGGTCACTTAACCAACTTTTCCTGGTTTTTTGGATATATTTTCTGTTGTATTAAGATGAATTTTAGCACTTTTTTATATATGAATACAAATTCATATTAAATCAAGAAGTGTGAAATCATACATTTGTTCATATGTATGTAAATAAATATTAAAAGTATAAAATATATGTATTTCTAATGACCCTTCCAATGTACGAAATATAATAGTGATGCATATCAAATGTAAACAATCACATTATTCGAATACCTTTGCTACCGTATATTATTAAAAGAGATAAATTGAAATATTTTCCGTGGTAATTTTTACTTAAAATTTTTTAGGAACTCTTTATATATGTTTCTTATTTTTTAAACCTAGTTTTTAAGATGAATATTTAAAAATGTATATGAAATATTATAAATATTTTTGATTACCAGGTTAATCACTCAGTGGTATAAAGCATCACTAATAACTAAATGACAATCAAATAAAAAGAGAGCTGCCATACATTAACATAAATTAACTACAAACGTTCAACAGCTATAAAACTGTTGTTGTTCTTTTATGAATACAAAATTTTATTGGTGATTTATAAGACAAAAAACCTTCAACAGCTGCAGTATTGTTTAAGCACACAATAAGACTTTTTTATGAATACGGCTGTTAGATTTTAATTGGTTGCTCCCTACTGGAGTATGAGCTCTTCTTTGACATAAAAACCACTCGTACAGCGCATCTTCCATTCTTTTAAATTCCCCCAGTTGCTATCCTGTACCGGGATTTTAGTGCACCTGTTGCAGCTAAAAGCTGTGCCTTCTGTATGAAGTAATGTCTGAATGCGTTTGTCACCATCACTTATTTTGCTACAGTGGGGCCCTCCTCCAGTCTTATAAAGTTGCGCTCTGTCATTTGACAGCGCTATTTTAGCCTTCCTTTTCATATATTCATATTTATCCTTAAGATTCTTTACAGACCTTATGTTGTGGCACTGCACGCCTAATTGCACGGCAATTTTATCCCACGCATCATTTTTTTGCTGCCAACTGACGGCGTTCGTGGTCCGGTTTTCGACAATATGAGACTGCTGCTCAACGAGCGACATTAATATATTTTCTTCCTGCGATGTGAAGTTGGAAGACCTATAAAATTTAGTTTAATAAATATTCCACAATTATGTACTCCAATAAACACTAACCTTTGTCGTTTTCCTTTGGACTGTTTGTAAATGTGTTTTTAATACAACTAAACACAGTAAATTGTTTATACGTACTACATCTACGTTTTTTGTTTGAAGAGCTACTAGAATTTAAGCAATTTATTTCAGAGTTATCATCTTCACTGTAATCGTCTGCACCATCTTCCACTTCGTCTCCTACAGCAGCCATTAACAACGCGTTACTTCGGCTACGGGGACAGGTATTCTATATATCTTTGTGATGCCCCATGAAGTTAGCTAAACGTTCTACAGTTGCCTCTTCGACGTTCAATAGCGCAGTATAGGTCGCAATATGCTTCCTTAATGTCGTTCCTCGAAGGCTTTCCGGGATTTTCGCACCACACTCCTCGGAAAATGTCTTCAATAGAGGACACGCTCGATAATATGGCTTTGCAAGGTGTGAAGTGTTAGGTTTACTAAATATATATTGGTTTTGGCTATCTACGCCTGCTTCTGTCCTACATTTCATAATCTGTTCTACAGATTTTAAAGACATCGGACATGAGAGTACAGAATTGCGCTCTCTGCATACAGCGGCTTTCTTTCCAGCTCTCCAAACCGTATTTGAAGCTCTCTCTTCAATACATTTAGCATTTCCAATACTTTAGTTGTTGAGGAACCGCGCTTCATAATGCAGGACTCTAAAATATTATAAAGTACTGATGCTTTAGATAAAGTAACACTTTTTTCTGCTGAAATTTCTTGCGTTATTTGATAAAACGGCTTCAATATTGGTATAACTTCATATATTAAATCCCATTCTTCCAACGAAATATTCAAATCCGGTCTCGTCAAGCTGAGTGTTGAAATGACAGCATCTTTGAGAAGATAAATTCTCTGCAGCATTTCATATGTTGAATTCCATCGAGTAGCCACATCTTGCTTAACCCTTTCGCTACAAGTTTTAAATGGGTTGCTAAAAAAATCAAATTTTTTGGATTTTTACTATAATTGGCCCTTACAACAACAATCAATACTCGATTTTAAAAAAAATTAGCCCCACATGTGTTTTTTGGACTGTATCCATATGGATACATATTTCGGCTATGGTAAAGAAAAATGCTAGTATATTATGTTTTTTTTTTAAATTTGAGTTGTTATTTATTTTAGTAGTTTTAACAAATAAACTTCATTTTTTACAACAAAAGCAAACAATACAAATATCTATATAAACAAACTAAAAATTATAAACGTAAAATTCATATAATTACAATAAAGACAAAAAATAGCATATAACCAGGGAAATTTTTTCAAAATCAGTTCTAATGAAACCTTTTCTAGAACCGATTGTACTGTCACCGGTTACATAGAACCAGTTCCAGAACCGGTTATAATATAACCGGTTCTAAAAAAGGTTCCATTAGAACGAATTTTAACCCTGGATGCCCAATCATATTTTTAATGTGGTATGACCAATGTTAGTCGATTCGACTAACATTCGCGAAATATCGATTCTGTGAACCCGTCTGTAGGCCTAATTTTTAAAAGATACTGAAAAAATAAAATACTATACCTTTTTATATATCTAAAAAAAGAAAAACATTTATATTTTCTTTAGTTTTGAATTTATTTTTAATATTATCACTTGCTGTTTATCTTCAGTCTTAGAAATTTCAAATGGAGTTTTAAAAAAATTAAAAATAAATAATATAAACTTAAAAATTGAAAAGGCTTCTTGCCATTATAAAATTAAAGCAATATTTTATGTAATTAAAACAAAAAAAATGTATACTTCAATGTTTTGCACAAAAGGCACAAAGCTCAACTTTGTGCTCGCCACAGATATTTTTTTCGCATTTTGTGCATACAGTCTTCGTCATGCGGTGTTTCTGGTAGGGACAGAACGCGCAAGTTTTCCTCTTGACAGTCTTTTTTGGAGCTGCATTTTCAATACTCGTCTCCTTAACTGGTAGCGATAAAATTTGTTGTATATTTTGCCTCATGCCTGAATGTAGAGTAGGGCACTTTAAACGCTCTACCATGTGTGGCTTGACTAGATCTGTGTGTAGCTGTTTCATAAATTCACGACGTGAAAGGGGTTTTTTCTTCGCGCTCAATACATTGTGCACATATATTACATAACTGTTAACAAATGCCATATTAAGTATACCAAAGAACATACACATTGGCCATCTTTTCGTTTTTCGTGAGCACGACATAACGCTACACATCTGATCAAGTGTATCAACGCCCCCCTTTGTTTTATTATAAAACTCTACTAAATTGGGCTTACCACTTGATATATTAATTGTGCCCTCTTCGTCACAGGAAGACAACAAGTAGACAATCTTATTGGGTTTGGCTTTGTAGGAAAGGAGTGTTAGCTCGTTATCGTAGCAAAACATAGCTGTTCCAGTTTTCCTTTTTTTTTGTCTCATTTCTTCTGGAATTTCGACCTTGTTGGAGCGTAAAGTACCTACTATTGTCAGTTTATAGGATTGCTGCAGCATAGCCTTAGCGAGCGGAACTGATGTGAACCAATTGTCCATTGTCACATTTCGGTTGGTACCGTGAACGCTTTTTGTTATTTCTTTGACGCAATACTCGCCAAGAGGAGTATTTTCAGTATTAGTACTTTTTCCTAAATACGGCAGTGCGTCTGATACATAGGAAGTTCCACTATCACACAGCATTATAATCTTCAACCCATATTTAGCTGGTTTATTAGGGATATACATACGGAAAAGACATCTTCCGCGAAATGCTAAAAGCTGCTCATCAATCGTAAGATAGAGCCCGGGCTTGTAGTTATCTCGACATTTTTGAATAAATATTTCCCATATATCCCTTATAGCAGCGAATCTATCACTGAGACGTAAAATTCTTTCAGATCTGTCGTCAAAACGCAAACATGACATCAAAAAAGTAAATCGCGAGCGACTCATTGTTGAAGTATACCTAGTTCCAGAATATTCTTTGTGAAATAGCTCGCGAGTAGTCAAATGATTATCTTTCATAACAGCGCTCAATACTAAATTGCCAATAAGTGCTTCAAGTTTTTTTTGTCAACTGGCTTTTCAGTGGCAAATCCTTCATTAGCGCTAATTTTCCTTTTTTCAATTTCGATATTGGTGTAGTGAATTATGATATTTATGATTTCGTCGGTAATGAAAAGTTTGAACACATCTAGGTAATCAGGGAGGTTACTGTGTAATTCGATTCGAAAAGAAAACTGTTCGAATTTGTATGCTTTTAACATTGTAATTCGAAAGCTATTGCTATCGGATCGAATTAGACAGTAGTAGCCCAGTAACACCCTTTGCTGCTCCTTTTGGACCTCTTGCATGATGTACTATATTTACTGCTGAACGATGCCGTCTACCTCTTGTTGTCGACCATTTGTATTTGTTCTTTCCACGTAAGATATTTTTTGAAAACGGTATAATATTTTCGTGTGTCCGCTGAGCAGTACCGTTACTAGGTCCTGCATCGTTGTCTTCCAAATCGTGATCACTGCTTTCATAATTGTCACTGTTCTGTATATCTTCCGAAGAACTTTCCTGCAAAATTTCATCAAATAAACTTGGCGCGTATTCGCTCTCGGAAGCACTGAAATCATTTTCTTCATCATCGGACATAGCCAATATTTTTTCAACTTCATCATCAGGTATTCTAGTTGCACTCCTTTTTTAAACTGAAAAAAAATGCAATAATACCAATGTTAGTCGTTATGAGTACGCTGTTTTTACAAACACACACATACCTTATATATATGTTACACAACACGTCGTTACTGATTGACAGCAGCTTAACAACTGTATCAGCTCTATCAACATAAAAAATGAGATAGACACAGAAAGAACAAAAAAAGTTAGAGCGGAAAAAATCAATCATGTTAGTCGAAACGACTAACACTGGGCATGTAGGGTTAAAATTGTTTTTACATGCATATAATCCAAAAGAAAAAATAATATCTTACCAATAATATATTCTTTTGATATATGGTGAAATTCTTTGAAACAATTTCTCGATCCATTGGGAATGCACAGGAAAACATTGCACTTTGAGCACTTGTATCTCGTTTGACCCTTACATCCTTTGACTTTGCATCTTCCTTTGTTTGGCGTGTGTTCCGGCCAATGCTGATTTCCATCATATCGAACAGAAGTTGAGGGTGTAGCTTTACGTTTCTTGCCGGAGGTCGTTGGAGTAGTTGGAATATCTTCATTTAGGCATGACGTTGGCCGTCCTCTTTTACGGAAACAAGCATGTTGATTGGACCGGGCTAAAAGCCCATTCGCAATATCGTTACGAAAAGTCAATAAGTCCATATACTTATTTTTCGGGTTATTGTTTTCGTGATCCATTCGGTACTCTAACCACGAGTTGCATACAGCTAAATCAATGAAGTGGTAAAAAATCTTAAGAGTCCACTTCCCAGATCTTATTGAAATTCTATATAAAGAAAGGAGGAAATCCATTTTATCTACTCCTCCCATATTGCTATTGTACTCTGATACAACGTTTGGTTGTGTTATTTGAAAGTTTTTCTTTTTTTTCAGAAGAAAAGCGGGACACTTCTTTCATGGGTTGATGGCCATGGATTGATGACACGAGTTGCACAATTCCTCCATCAAGCCATCTTAGAAGAAAAATATTGTCTGCTCTTTCTACACGGTAGTCAAAGCTTCCACGGCCTTCTTTTTTCAAATCCTTTTCAGATTTAAAATCAATTTTGCCGAATCTATTTCCTCTTATAGTTCCAGTAGCCCATATTCCTTTTTGGCGTAAATAAAATACTAAATTCAGAGTAGTAAAATAATTGTCAAAATATAGTTTATGGTTTTTTTCTTCAGGAACAGTTTTTGCTAAGTGAATCACAATATCAGAACAAAATCTCATCTTTGAGCCAGTTAATATTGTACCTTTTCCCTGATATATCGCAAAATCGTAAACTATGCCTTTTGAGCTGCACAGACAGAATATCTTCATTCCCCATTTGATGGGTTTCTTTGGCATATACTGTCTCAGAGTGGTTCTACCTTTAAAAGGAACCATCATCTCATCCACACAAAGATTTTCATCTTTTGGAATAGCGTATGATTTTTTTTAAACATATTTATAATAGGGCGAATTTTGTAAAGTTTATCGCTACCTGGTGGGTCTGTTGTGAACTTTAAATTATTTCGTACAAAATGGAATCTCTGCCTGGACATGTTTTCTGGAAATGATGGTATTACGGTACCTATTGTCCAATACATTTCCAAACGTGGATAGCCAATGGTACCAATCATTATTTTAAGAGCTAGGTATTTCAGAACTTCTTCGGGAGTTAAATTAACAGCCTTTCCACCTCTAACCATTGAAGCCTGGTTTGTTAAAAATACCAGTTGTTGAAGAAAGTCTTCTGTAAAGTACTCTAAAAAATACTCTACAGGTAATTTTGTATTTTTCTTTGGGTATTCTTCAGAAAAAGAACTTTCTGGATTTGTCCAAGAAGCTTTTTTCCAACTTTGAAAACTTGGTGGATCTTTTTGAACTGTTCCATCCACTGTGCCACTCTCTACTATATCAATAACTCTATCACCATCATCATTGTTATCAATATCAATAACCCCATCATTATTATCATCATCAATATCTTGTATGTTGATTTCATACGGACCTTCTTTAGAAAGTTCGTCTAATAAAAAGCTGTTATTGTTATCGAAAGCATCAAATAAGTTGTTTATAACTTCAGATTCTTCCAAGTCAGAAACATCGGAATCGACAAAATTGGTTAAAATTTTATCAATTTCAGAGTCCTTTATTTTTCGTGTCATTTTTTTAATTAAATTTAAATGGTATCAGAGCTCAAAAAGAACGTCTGTATCTAAGCAGCATCAAACGTAAAATGATTTTATTTGTATTGTATGCATATCATTTACCACCACAACTAGCTTTTGTAGCCTCCCAATAAACATTATAAACTTACTATAAATTGATTATAAACTTACATTAGTAAACGTAAGCTTGGAAATTCTTTATGGTAATCATTGTAACATGTTGATTTCCAATTATCGGATAAACAAAAAGGGTCCCTTATTCTACAATTGTATCCATGCTTGGAAAACAATTGGAAATCAATTTGAAAAAACAATATTGACCTAGATTAATCATAAGTCTACTCTATACAACTATATACAGCCATAACGATAAAATGTTAATTAAAAAATAAAATATTATATTAATATTCATTGTCAGATGGTATTGATTTGTGTTTATATTCTGCTCTTTGCTTTTGCCTATTTTTGGCAAATTGAAAAAAAGTTTTTGACTCTTGAATAAAGTGGCCCTCGTCAAAACCACGCTTTACTGCAGCATCTGTTCAAAATAAAAAACATATTATTTTTACATTTGCTATAAATGTGCTGAAACTACTTACTCTTTATAGCCATTGTAACATTTAAGTTTTGAATGGATTTCTTTTCAGTGGTTCCCTTCCACGAATATTTTTCGGCACATTTGTCCGTGAATATTTTACACCAGCAGTTTTTGACAAATCGACCACTATTATTCGATAAGTGTTTAAATTGTTTTCCTGAAAAGAAGAAAATATAATGTTAATATTTTAGTTATTAATGAACATAGAAAATTACATACCAGTGAAATCATAACGCTTGCATCATTTATTTTTTGTTCGAAATTTTCAAATGGTTTTTGTGGCAACACATCGGGCGGTGTGTTGCATTGTTTCAGCTGCTTTACTTCATCTCTTAAGGTCAGTATTTCTGACGTTAGCTTTAAAAAAACTGGCTCTAGCGATTTTGCAACATATGAAGATATATCTGAAAATAAATAAGTAAATTATATATTAAAACTAGTTATATACTTATTAGAAATTACTTACTTTTCATGGATTCCTCGCTGATTGTCACTGGAGTACTATCCTGTTGTGGTTTGCTGTTGTTTAATATTTGCGAATAAATTGCGTATGATGGGTCCGATTCACTATTGCTCGTCATGGTGAATTACTGGAAAAAATGCATTTATTTCGTTTGACGAGTTACAAAGCAGCATTGATTTCTGTGATATATCATTTAAATCGTGACAAAAAAGGTTGGCAGAATATGTTTTTTTAGTTGTACAAAATATTTTTAGGATGGATGATCTAAGTGGATAATCAAACAGGTCGCCAAGATCCAAAATTTGATAGCTATACACTTTCGGTATATTGTCAGATTCGACTGTAATGCGTTGTATTTCAAATACTTCATTTTGAACGTAATAATAATTGTCTGGATACTTTTTTGATAAATAGAAGTTCTTTGTTCTGACAAAACTTAAACTACCATTTGTTAATTTTCCATTTTGTGGAAATGTAACAACTTTGGGATTGCTAGACATAAAAGTACTCTGTTCCACAAGTCTGTTGTATATTTGAGTTGCTATATGATTTTTCTTTTTCACAAATTTCTTAATTTTACCAAGATAATTTTCAAACTTAAAACAACTAATTGTATCCAATGCTCCAAAATGTTTTGCTTCAGACGATAAATGAGTCAAGAAGTGAAAGTTAATAGTGAGTAATGCTTCACTGTACTCATTTGGAATCTCTTTTACGAAGTCACATAGCAATTCGTTGGCACATTCATTGCTTGAATTATATTTTTCTGGATCTATTAAAATTCTTATACCCAAACTTAATTTAAGAAATAAATAATATATTTGTTTGAGTCTTGAGGTTAATTTATATTAATATTTGATATTCGATATTTCGCTAACCATCGGTTAGCTTCTTCAGGAAATTTTGGAAATTCAGGAAGAAGCTAACCGATGGTTAGCGAAATATCGAATATCAAATATTAATATAAATTAACCTCAAGACTCAAACAAATATATTATTTATTAAAGAAAAAAGGTTAAAAAAATTAGACAAAAGAATTAATTTAAGAAAATTTGTGTACAACTTTTCGTCTAAAATATCTTTTAAGACAAATGGTCCAGTATATAATAGAAATTGACGGAACTCAGTGGCTTTAAATCGATCGATGTCTTTTAAATCTCTCGGCTTTCGGCAAAACTCTTTATGAGTAAAATTTAAGAATTGCTTATTGAAAAGCTCAATTGAAGCGGAATCTAATGAAAAGTGTTTCCCCTTTGTTTTAAGCCATGATGACAATAATGTTTTCGTTACGCCGAGGCACACCACGTGCATGTAGTCCAACACAAATTGTTTGACTATGTCAATTTTCAAATGTTCAACGGCAATAGGTAATAGATTATTATGGTGTTCTTTACATGATCTGTTACGAAAGTCAGTGTCCGTTCGAATATCGTGAGTTTGGTAGGGGTAAATCACTTTCTTATGCTTGTAATTTCCTTTTTGTATACACTTAACGCAACTGTTGTATCCAGAATGGCCTTTTGTTTGCAGAATGAATGATCGAGCCGGTGTATCACAAATGAAAGCTCGGCATTTTATGCTGTAGAATTTGTCATCAAAAATTAATCCGTTCTTATCTAATTCATTTAGTTCCGACACAAAACGTTCCAAATATTCATTTACATTTAGCGGTTTTGATTTACCCGAAAATAATCCGACAGTATAAACCGGGAGAGTATTGTTTACATTAACTAAAATAGGCCACACTTGCTGCAATGAGCTTTTTGATACCGGCAAACCATCAATATTAATATTAAGTTCAATTAAGGAGTCATGTGTTTCACTCATCAAGAAGTCAGTAAGGCAATCCTTCAACCCGTAGTGGAAATATTCTCCTTCAGTAAGTGGACTCTTGTCGATGGTGATTGGAGTTTTTTTAAGAGTTCTTACATCTTTAGGTAGGCCATTTACCACTCTGCCCACAATTTGCAAAATTTCGTTGGCAGCGGCAGTCGAAATTTCATGCTTTATAAAGCATTTTGCCAAATCTGTTCCTAAGTCTGCAACAGCATCGTCTTCTGAAGAATCTGCAGCATTGTCTTCACTGCAACTGCTTTGTAGTAAAACCAAATCTGGAGAGCTTGGGCGACTGTTGATTTCCTTTGGTGGATGAATATTCAAATCATCGACGTTTGCATTAATCGTTAATGCCTTAACTATTCCTTCACTCCTTTTTCTTACACTTTTTTTATATTTAAAAGGCATATTTACCTTTTATATATTTATCAAATACAACACAAATTACTTTAAAAGCCCACTTAAACAAATTAATTTAAAGCACAACGCGACAAGTGTCAAATAAAAGTGAAGGCATTGACGAAATGAAAACAAAACAAAAGTCAGAGATACGAGCCGATCCATTGTAATCGGTGGCGGCGGCACAAAATTAATAAAAAAAACAAGAATAATTAGAATTACAATTTCCGACTTCAATAAATATTTTTGATATTGATTTTATAAGGGATTTGATTTTACGAAAGTATTGTAAATTTCTATTTTAATTTTCGTAAACTAGTTTGGAAATAGTGTTTGGAAAACAATTGTTAATAAACTAGTTTACGTCAATGTTTATTGGGCTAATGGATACATACAATATTTAAAAAATCCGCACAGCTTTATTTTTATTTAAAACAAAAAACTATTGATGCAAAAAGTTAAAATAAACCTTTTTCTTTATATTGGATGGGTGTTGTTTTTTAAACATGGTCACATATATATGTTATTTGTAAAATAAAAAAATCTTTTTTTCAAAAAAAAAAAAAAAAATACGTTAAAAAAGGTTTTTTTAAAAATGCTATATTTTGCTCAGTTTTGTAACAATCTCAAGGTTTTTTATTGAAAATGCTTCATAACATGAAAATATTCCACAATTTTCTTAACCTTGACTATGGTATCACGTATTTGGTCAAGTCCAGCTTTTACAACCAGGTTCAGAGTGTGAGCAAAGCATCCTATTCCTCTCCATTGGCCTTGGCGAATTGCAGCATTATCACTTACAATTGCAGTTACTTTTTGCTCAATATTAAACTCTGCCGCTATATTTTTCAAAAATTCCATCAAATTGTCAGCGGTATGCCTTTCTTGAAACTCATTACAACCAAGTAAATGAGATTTCAGCTCACTATTTTCAGCAATGAAGTGAGCGGTTACGGCTAAATAGCTTGTATTTGTTTGCGATGTCCATCCATCCGTTGTAAGACAAACAGCTGTGGCTGACTGCAGACTATCTTTTACTTTATTTAAAATTTCAGAATATGCGCTGGGTAATATTATATTTGATAGGGTCTTCCGGTTTGGGAGCATATAGTTGGGACAATTTGAAAGATCAACTGTCATTTTACAAAAGTCCGGTTCCTCTACCATTCTTAAAGCATGGTGCCCCTTGACAATCATCTTCAATACTTGTCTGTCGGTTTTGTCTCTTTTTTGGACCGAAGGCGGTTTCCGGAAGTATTGTGTGAGTCTCTGTTGCGACTGTTCCTGAACCTGTGCACTTTTTGAAGGTTGCTCATCTGTTGCAACCTCTGATGATCCACTACCCACTGTTGTCTGTCTGCAAAAATTTAGAGGCGTTAGGGGATGTTTGTATTTTAGATGGCGTGACAAATTGCCATGGGATCCTCCAGCCATGGGATACTCAAACTGTATTTATAATACTTACATTGAGCCCTTCTTTGGTAAAATGTAGCCACATTTCACTCTGCTTCCTTTTTTCTGCCATTTCGCAAATTTTTTTTAATCTGTTTTCTAGCCACATACTCATCATTTTAGCCGCAGGGTACGTACATATGTAGCTTTGTTTCATTCCGTCCCTTGAACGAAGGGCCAAACAGTGTAAATCATAGATAGTTTTTATTTACGGGTATATGTACGTGGAAAGCAAGGGTTTGGAAAACAAACAGAATTTCAAATATTTGAAAAAGAAACTGTTGCATATAAATTTGAAAGGCAAAACAACCCCTTATGTTTTTATGTTTCATATTTTAACAATTGTTTTGCTTTCAATATAAACATGTTGGTCATGTCTTTAATGCATCTTGCAGTCAGTTACACGACAATATTAACTTACAGATCAGACCAAGGAGTTTTTCGAACCAATGACCGCTATGTTCATGCATAACAATAAGAGTGACTCCCTCCTTCAAAGTTTTTTTGCTTTATTATGAAAAATTACGAAACTTCTTTTAGTTGGCATTGAATAATAAGAGACATCTGTGACAAGTTGGTCAATGGTGAAGTATCAGCAACGATATGAACGTATGTAAATGCATGTCTGTTCAAATATACATATGAATATTTTAAAAAACCCATGATGTGCAGTATTTTTCTTAATTAGGCCCTTTTTCCTTTTATAACAACAAATTCTTTCGAAATTCTTGCATGTAGGTACATACATACATACGCACGTATATGTTTGTAAAATGAAAACAATTAAGCAAAATTATATGTGCACACACACACATAATTCATACAATTGTACGTACCTACTCACGTTAACTAACCTTTTTTTTGTTGGTTTTTTTGAACCAGTACCTTCTACTTCAATAATATTCACATCGTTTGACTCAATGTGAATTTCTGCCGGGCTGTTCTTTGTTGCTGGCGGTGATTGGTCTACTTTTGTTGTTTCGTTTGTATTAATTTGGGTTTCTGGTAGCGAAATCTGTAATACATGAATATGTATGTGTATTATAAATTAGTTCAGTTTCATCTTTTACAAAAGAAAACTTAACTCTAACAAACCATCGGAGTCGAATTGGTTGGTGTCGACAACAAACTCATTTGGAAGCCACGCAGCAATATGGTCTTCACAAATATCTTACTGAGGTGGCTGCGGGCCTCCGCCTGTTTTATTTATCTCCCTCCGATGGAAAAATTTAAAAAATAATAATAATTAAGTACTTCAAACTCATGTCAGAAAAAAATGATTGAAAACTATGTTGTGCAGATTGGGATACACTCGGATTAATTCATTAATGGGATTTTCATTCAGGCACCTTGTGGTAAACGAAATTCTTTGTTTTTTTCGTCAGGCGTAAGAACAAATAAAGAGGGTGGTTTGCCGACAAGTGAGCATGCCACAAATAGTCAAGGATTGACCCTGTGATTTGTTGATCGTCATGGCGAAGGCAAGACGAATCGGGAATTGAATTCGTTTAAACTCAATGGGCATATCCGTTGGGATCATCGGAATCCTTGGAATAAGAACTTCCTCATCAATAAATTTTCCTTTAAGTATCGACGCGTGAATCACATTGCTCATCAGTTTTTTTATCACCAAACGCGTTCCCTTGCACAGTTTTATTTGGTTTAAATATCTAAGCATAATGACTCCCGAGCCAACCTTAAGTTTTAAATTGTGCGGTGGTAAACCAGGCACATCCAAGGAGTTTAAAAATTCACTTGGATAATTAGTGGCTTCTTCTTCGTTTGTTACACAGTCGATAGATTTCAATGAATACAGAGTACCTACCATTTGATTTTGAATTAGAAAATTGAGGTCATCTACATCTTTATTTTTAGCGGCCAAAATTGCTCGCTCACTTAACCATTTATTATTTTTGTGGTTAGCAATGATATCCGGGAATACTTTGTTGATAAGCTCGTCTTTTGATGATACGAAATTGCAAAAATTTGGAGGAAATGAAATCAAACCGCTCGATTTGTCAACAGGAAGACGGCTATTACCGATAGTCAGCAATTGCTTCGAGAAATCATCAGCGGATATATCGTTCAACAATGCAACTCTCATATTTACAGACAGTTGAAGTTTCTTTACATATCGCCACAGATTTGATGCTTTGAGGAAAGGGTTTATTTCGTCGGCAGCAGTAGATCTTGGAATGACTGGTAGTGTTTGTCGGAAATCGCCAGATAATAAAATCATTGCACCACCAAAACATCTCGTGTCATTGCGCAGATCTTTTAATGTTCAGTCTAGTGCTTCCAATGCCCGTTTGTGCGCCATTGTACATTCGTCCCATATGATGATTTTTGATGCTACATGTCGGTTGTTGAGTAGTTTGAAGGTTTAATGGCAATTTTAACGCTGAGTGAGCCGTACGGCATCCGTCTAACAATGTGGCCGCTATTCCAGAAGAAGCAATTGCTACCACAATTTCGGATCTCGCTCGTACAGTGGCCGAAATCAATGACATGAGGAATGTCTTCCCAGTTCCACCAGGGGCATCCAAAAAAAATAAGCCGCCATTTCCATCATCAATTGCATTAATCAGTGTATCATAGACTTTCCTCTGCTTAGGATTCAACAGAGGTACATTCGTTTGAACTGATTGGACTAGTTCATGTGGATCATATTCACGTTCAAGTTCCAATTCTCTATTAAATGCGTCATTCATTCCGCGATCTGGCGCTGGCATTCCTAACCTAAGTAATAAACTGCCGCACATGAGGTAATACATATCTTCGATCAAGAGCAACGTCTGGTTATGCATCTCCTCATTCACCTCAAGATCGGAATTTCTTGAGCTGACGCGAATTCGATGTAAAATATATTCAGACATGTTATCTTTGTATTTGTTCCATAGGTTACGTGGGTTCGATGGGAAGCATGTCGAAATGATGATAGCAAATAATGTTCGTATCTGACTTGGAGATGCAGAAATAATTGCTTCAGCGATTGTCCTGTCCCAATGACATGCTGCACGAAATGTGGGGCACACTATACCATTAACAGTTCGTAGTGATTCGAATGATGTTGGCCCTCGAACATGTACCAGCAACAACCGCAAATAGAAACATTCATCATTTGTAATGTTTATTAAATATTAAACTGATTTAAAACGATTTTTCTTATTTTATTCTAGAGCTCACCGAGGAGCTCCTATGAACGATGTTTATTAAAAATTAAACTCTTACCAAAATTTCATTGACTTATATACTAACTATGAGAATAATGCTTAGGGATATCTTTAGTATTTAAAACATTCCTTTTCTAGTTTCCCACGGTGGACGTGCGGCGTGTGTCTCGTCAGTAATTTATTAACACTCAAACCGTTCGCACATGTGCTCAACTAATATATTGTGTTTATATTTATGTATAAACACATGTGGTTATTAAATAAGATTTATTTAAGTGCTTTATGCCGCGGCCTTTGATCAAACGTATGAGTGTCAAGTGACCCTTATACAAAATATTTGTATTACAGTTTGTCAATGCAATTTGACACTGCTGCATGGTTTGGCATTGTTGGCTTTACATGTTTACTACACACTGTTGGTTATAGTGATAGTCAGACCACGCTACACATTCTTCGGATGAACTGTGTAAATAGGACCAACAGCATCAGTAGAACGCATATCTGGATGACCAGGAACTGCATCGCCTTGCTTCCGACTTTGAAATTTCTTCGATGTAGCGTTCCAAGTGTAATAACGTGGCATTTCTGAGTAAAGCAAAGAGGTGCTTCGGCACGTACAACCAGTGGGATGACGTTCGTGAATAGGGAATGAAAATATACGCCAAATTGCTTCATTGCAGTTTACATATCTACCAACTTGATAGCGCGTGATTTCATCGTTGATATTGGATGTTTGGATACCAAAAACCGCCATGTCGCACCCTTTCGTGACATATTTGCAAATGTATTTAATTGACTTGACCGAATTGCAATATTCAACATTACAATGTGCCTTGAATGTTTTGGAAAGAAGTGGCGAATATAGAACAATCCAACTGTTGTCAACTACGAAATCATTTCCTTTCACTTCAGTTGTGATAGTTCTACCATTATCATCGGGCGATCGACGCCGATACAATGGATAACCATCGTTGCCTGTAATGGTCTCTGCCGTCAATTTTCGTGGATACCGTTTGGAACACTTGCCGTCGACCATGCACGGTGATTGGCGGTTGATAGTGCCACACGGTCCATGAATCATATTCGTGATTAAAACATCATGTAGGTCTGGATCGGTTTCAGGAGCAGGAATCTCCGCACATATGATGTCATCTAATTGATCTGGCCGAATTCTTTCGACTAACCAAATTAGAATGTGAGCATGCGGTAGGCCTCGTTTTTTCCTTTCGATTGAATACATCCAGCATCGGGTATTCCCAAAGACGTGTTGCTTAACAATGTAATTCATTAGTGACCGAATTTTTTGCCTGAAAACACGTGCGGTGATCACTTGATGTTTGTCCGGGAAGCAGCAATCGAATAATTTCTATCCATTTCGGATTACATGTAAATGTAATGAGTAGATCTGGCCGACCATAATGACGAACGTATGTCATTGCATCTTCCGCATATTCTTGCAAATGACGCGGGCTACCTGTGTATGTCGCCGGTAAAATAGTCAATAAACCAACATTTTCTGAATCTCCTTCTGTGCTAATTGCATCGCGTAAATGAATATACTCTTCCGAACGCAATTTAGCTTGATTCCACCGAATGAAAGTCAGGCGCTCCGTTTCGATTTTAACGTACATGTCAACGCAATATTGTTGAAGCAGTCGACGAAATCGCAACAAATAATTGTCAGAATTTTCACGAATCATCAAACGATATGGGTAATAATTCATCGAACTTACCTTCTTGGTAGTTTCCTCACCTGAAACAAATGCAGTAAAAATTGTATTTTAGAACCCCTAATAGGTTAACAACGACTCTTATAGCTACTCTCTACTAAATTAGAAATTACAACTTTTTTTGGGTACTAAAAGCAAACAGAATAAAATGTATATCAAGTTTAAATGAAAACAACAATATTGATCTTACCATTCAATGGATTAATCATTTTGATATTAAAGTGATATCCATCGTCTCCTTGCCAAAACATCAGCGGGTATTGTAACGCGTCATATGAACGGTGTGTTTCATATATTCATTGTAGTTGCCCAGTATTGCGTCGTGTAAGTACAATATCACGTGTTTCCAAGTTTTCACCAACAATCAGGATTGCCACTTCATCGATTGTTGGATCATTAAATGTGCGTTCATGTGTTCCAGCTGATCTTTTACGTGCTCTGATCACAACTTTATAGTCATCACTTGGCATGCGCTCTAAAGTAGTCTTGAACAGCCTGACCAATGCATGATGTTCATGAAGCATTTGCTGCAGATCTTGGAGAATTGCTCTTTTCGTAGCTGTGTTGATCTCTTGACGCCGGTCAAGTTGTTCTTCCATATTGCCCATGAAGTATATTTGCAAGAATTTATGCTGTGCATCTTCTATAGGCTGCAATGGTCCAATGCGATGGCAAATCTGGCCTTGAATCTGTAAAGTCAAAGCCATAGTTATAGTTAGATTAACAAACACTTTTTTTACAAACACTTTCTTTTTCAAATAATAACATGCCATTTTTATTTCAGAGACAAATACAGAAATCTAACAAACTACATTCCAGATAATATTTAGAATCATAGAAAATAAAGTTTTTAACGTAAATTACCTTAAATGTCGGATTATAACCGTGTTCTTCGATAATTTCCGTCCCAAATGAAATCATTTGGAAACAGACATTGTATTTTTGAGTGTTCGCTAGAAAATGTCGTGATTCTAGTGTTTCGCCATAAGGCAGGGAGCACAATGGCTCTGGTGGCGGGACCAATAATGGCAATTTCACTTTACCACTAAGGCAGCACAAACCAGGCGTTTCACCAGCAAAGTTCAATGCTCCACAATGCTGGCAAACAACGTCCATGGTGCAATCATATAGAAACGCTGCTCGATTCAAATCAATACTTAAACCTTGCACTTCGAAGATTATTCCTCTATTCATCTGTACGATAAGCTCGACGATTTGTCGTTTCTAACCAAGGCGTTTCGCGGGCTGCCTTTTTTTGCTCTTGTGTTTGAGAAACACGAATTAAGGCCCTTCTTTGCTCCATACTCTCATACTCCCATGCTCCATACAATTTCTCGTTCTTCATCAGATAATTGACTCGTGATATTCCGTTGCCTAATTGCATTACGGCTCCGCTGGGAAAGATTAGATCTTCTAGGACGCGGCATTGTTATTAATATTAATACTTTGGACAACAAATATATGACATGTAATAAACAAATCAGCATTTATTGAAATGATTAAGTATTCATTACACATATCGAGTTTTCATTGTTTTTAAGATGTATTATGCTAATCGGGGCGGAGACAAATCCAACGAATCAATAACCATGAAAATTGGTTCAGCAGATCTCGAGTTATAAGTGTTGTAACAAACCCGTCTTTGTTTTATATATATGTATAAGAAGAAGATGTTGGAATTTCTTCATCCCATAACAATAAAAACCGTTCTAAATTGTTGAGATCAAGACAATTTGCTTTTATAAGTTCACCTCTCCGTTTCTTGCCACACTTTTTAATCAAAGACATTAGAGTGTTTGAAACCATGTTATATCATCAACCCAATGAGCAACTGTTCGGAGAGCTTCAACAGATTTATTAAAAAAGTTTGCGTTATATGTTTAATTCTTTTATTTCTGTAGCCAGCTTTTAAATCTCATTTTTGAAGCGTCCAAGCAATCTTAACCCTTCGTTGCATGCTTTTATTTCCGCAAGGATTAAATTTTTTTGGAATGTTATAATTGTTGTATGTATAATTTAGATCCCAAAAATCGATTTTTTTTTCAATTCGGATGATTTCGGAGGAAATTAGGAAATATGTCATATATGCAATTTTATGCGGGAGATCAGTAGAAAAATTACATGTTTTCTGTTTGTTATTTTAATCTTTTATTTCTTAAATTTTTCAAAGTTATAAATTAAATGATAAAGTTTTGAAATTTTTTAATTCTATTTCAGATAATATTCAGAGTGAAACTAAATTTTATTAAAACATCTTATATATCGCATTTATGTACTTGATGCGTTACTCACAATGAAATTTTTTGAAACAATTTCTAGTTTTGGTGAAACATAAACTAGTGTTGCACTTTTCGCATTTAACGTACGTATATCCATTACAACCCGGCAACTTGCATGTTAAACGACTATCTAACCAAGCTGGCCAATGTTCTATACGATCGAGTCGAACTTCGTTTTGCGGAATGGGTAAACTTCTTTGATGCTTTCGCTGCAATATTTTTAGGAAACAATTGAATCTTATACCAACATAGATATAATAAATATATTACTAGTTACCTTTATAGCAAGATTTCTTGTAACTTCTGAAGGTCTTCCTCGCGGTGTTGCTGCCTTTCCAATTTTGCAAAGAGTTTCGCCAACCTTTAAACGAAAATCTGCCAAACTTTCTTTGACTTCATTGCCTTTTTGTGCTTCAGCACGTTTATATAAAAGCCAAGCATTAACTAAAGAAGTGTCCACCAAGTGGTAGAAAAGTCTCAAATACCATTTTTTAGAGCGAATTTTAATTTTGTAGCGTCCTATGAAAGAGTCCAATAAATCAACCCCACCCATGAATCTATTGTATTCTGCCACTATGGTAGGACAAGCAATGCTTGTTTTTTTACCTATTTTTTTATCAAATCTTTCTACCGTTAGCTCAGGGTTCTTCCCACAGTAGTTTGACATTAGGTTAACAATTTTATTGTCCCTCCAAGAAACAAGAGATATATACAAGTTGTCAACTAATGCCACGTATTCAAATGATTCACCACGTGGTCTCTTCATGATAACTTTATCATCCAAAAATTTAAAGTTAGGAATTCTGTTTTTCCGCACTGTTCCAAGTGAATATATTCCGCATTTTGCCAATGTCTCCATCAGCTGCATGGATGTATAAAAGTTGTCAAAAATAACTTTAAAATTTTGATGCGGCTGAACATCTCTTAACAGTCTTACAACAATATTTGAGCTAGCTCCCAAATCTGGCTCCTCAGGGAGTCTACGTAGGGGACTGTTCTCTTGGCCTGTATATATTTCAAAATTATAGTTGAATCCGGATATTCCAGCAAGCACATACAATTTAAAGCCCCATTTATGTGGTTTCATTGGCAAATATTGTTTAAGATATGATTTACATTTTGTGGAGCATAACTGCTCATCTACGGAAAGGCAGCTTTCATATGGAATCGACTTGAGTTGTTTAATCAAATGGTTCACTACAGGTCTTATTTTAAAAAGACGATCAAAGCTTGAATCAGTTTTTGGTTTCATTTCCTCATTGTTATTGAAATGTAACATTGACTTAATTTTTTCAAATCTGGTTACAGACATTGTCTCCTGTATAACTTTGTTTCCAATAATAGGTGTCCAGTATCGGCGGTTGTTTGGGATTTGGACTACTGACATGAGAATGCATATGCCAAGAAATTTTTGCAAATTGTTTCCATTGCTTTAAGCATATTTTGTTTTAAATATAAATATAACTCTTTTATGTCATCCTTTAGAGGCAAAACAGATCTTTTTACTCTCTTTTGATTTGATTGGTCTTCAAACGCTTTTTTATTTATTAATGTTGGAATTTCTTCTTCCCATAACAATAAAACCCGTTCTAAATTGTTGAGATCAAGACAATTTGCTTTTATAAGTTCACCTCTCCGTTTCTTTTTAATCAAGTGTTTGAAACCATGTTATATCATCAACCCAATGAGCAACTCTGTTCGGAGAGCTTCAACACATTTATTAAAAAGGTTTGCGTTATATATATCGTTTCATTCTTTTATTTCTGTAGCCAGCTTTTAAATCTCAATTTTGAAGCGTCCAAGCAATCTTAATTGTGAACGTATCATATCGTGTTGGTGTTCTGAAGAGCACTTCTCGCTTAATTTGCTTCCATATTTTATAATTAGATCATCATCAGTGTGACCAGATTTTAAAATAATATAAAGCTAAACCACGTTTGAAAAAAAGCTAAAGAAGAAATTTAAAGACAAAAAATACAGCAAAATTTTTTATAGCTTTTTGAAGTAACTTTGCATGATTTCGATATTTTTCATTGTTTAAATAGTCTTTATGTAGGTATATACTTACATCCTTATTCATAATAAATAATTCAGGTTTATTCAGAGCTTATTTTACATAGAAATAAATCCTTTACTAGCTCCATAATATATTTTTTAATAAGGTACTTATTATAAAATATATTCCTCTTTTCCTCAATATTCTGATATTAGTTACTATGAAACCTTTCTATGTCAGAATTTCCTGTGTGTCTGTTAGGGGGTTGTGAAGTGAAATTCTATATTATTTTTCTCCAAAAAAACTGAACTGAAATGCTTTGCAAAACTCAATGGTGTTCTTTCTTCAATTTTCTGGATCAAAGCATATTTGGAGGAATTTGACTATGATATTTGATATGTATGAATTTTTGTGTCCATATGCCAAATGTCCACGTGATAAATTTCATGAGGAGATGGTGGGGTTTTCCGTTTTTTCAAAATGCAATTTTACAGGTTTCCTTTCTATTTTATAGCTGCATATCTCGCAATTATTTATTACTCTAACTATTACCTTCTTCAAATTAGGATAATAGTATTTTTGCTTACTGCCTATTTCTCATTGCCGAATGAATTCTTTCTTTCGTATAAATACATTTCAAACAAAAACAATTTATAAAATTTTGTTCTTGTTTTAAATATATTTGTACGAAAGAAAGAATTCATTCGACAATGAGAAATAGGCAGTTAAGCTCCAAAAATGTTTTATCGATACCCGGATGATTGTTTTCATATTTATGGTGTCCCTAATAATTTCTAACAAATTTGGTCTTTCAGCATTTTGTAACAAGTTGTATGTTCTAAATATTTTAAATCTTTTAGTATTTTTCAATTTCATTACTTCTTCCTGAATCATAAGGAATAAATCCTCGATGTCACAGAAGATAACTATATTTTCTTCTTTGAATTAAGCAAAATCATTTATTTGCTCTACCTTACAATTAGTCCTTTCCTACTAGTATACTAGTACTGCTGCTGTAGAGGTTGCTGTAGATGTTGCTCTTGTGGAGCCTGCTTCTGTGGAAGCTGCTGTTGTGGAGACTGCTTCTGTGGAGGCTGCTGTTTTGGAGACTTCTTCTGTGGAGGCTACTGTTGTGGAGGCTGCTGTTGCGGAGACTGCTTCTGTGGAGCCTGCTACTGTTGTGGGGCCTGCTTCTGTGGCGGCTACTGTTGTGGAGCCTGCTTCTGTGGAGGCTGCTGTTGTGAAGCCTGCTTCTGTGGAGGTTGCTGCTGTGGAGCCTGCTGGTATTGCTGCTGGTATTGCGGCTGGTACAGCGGCTGTGCCCCCTGCGGCTGATACTGCGATTGTGTCACCTGCCGCTGGTACTGCGGCATCTGATTATATTGCGCTGTCTGCTGGTTTACATTTGATTGCTGTTGCGATATTAATTTTTTAATTTTTGCAACCACCCGCAGCCTCTCGTTGCAGTGAGGACACCGCCATTGTTCCTAAATATACATAAAAACTTCAATTAAAAAGATTTCTAATTAAAACAAAGCATTGTAGCTTCCACGCGTTGAACTCAAAACTGAAATAAAAAATTGCCAATACCACTTTTTAGATCGGATATTTATTCTAGAATTTTGAACCGCATTGTCATGCAAATCAACTCCACCAATTCCTTTGTTATAATTGAAAAACATATGCGGCTGCTGATAACTACCGAATTTTCTCTCATTTTCCTGCCATCTTTTGATGGAGTGCATTGGCTGAATTTGGTAAAAATTTGTAGTCATGGTCACTTCTGTATTATCAGCCCAACGGCAATCCAATATATTGTTTACTCTTATCAAATTGGAAGTCAGTATCACCGTGAGCTAATTCATTTCCAGTTTTTAAAGGTTCCTTTCCAGTTCTATTGGCGCGCACAGTTCCACTTGCACAAAAATGTTTACGTTAAGTAACCACATTAGTTGGTAAGAAAAAAAAATTTTTTCGAAATAAATTCTGTGATGAAGATGTTGACGGTTGCTTAGTTATATTATTCGTTAAAAATAACTTTGTTTTAAAAAATTTATAAATAAATTTTTCATTCGACATTTTATATTGTTTTTATTCTCACGCTTTTGCTAGTGACAATAAACTACTACACTTCCTGATGCAAAAAAAAAAATGTTTTACCGTCATTCTTTGGAAATTTGTTTGTTGGTCTCTAAGGAAATTATCTATGTACATCTGTTTTGAGATCTATTCGCCCATTCTTAATGTATTCAGCTGCTTGAATTTTTCCGCACTTTTTTATTAAGCATGTCAAGTTTTGAGCCACTGCAGGAGTTTTAAACAGCACAGAAGCTTCGTCCCAATTAGCGGGATCGATATTCTTAAATTCCATTACAAAACGCCCAAGTAACATTAACCCCTTGTGGACCGAGTCATGAAATCGTTGAAAAAGTTTCATGTATTTTTTTTATGAAATATTAAAATTAAATTCTTTAAAAAGCTATTTAGAAAATTTTAAGTTTTTGGAGGACCTACTAGGCCCCTAGATGGTCACCGTGAGTCAAAAGTAAAAAAAAATCCCAATTATTTTTTTTTTAAGTTTTATTTTATATTTTCAATTCCGTAGTGAGTAGTTAGGTTATTAACTTATTCCTTGATATCTAACGAAACAATTTTTTGTCATTACAACATAAATAAACACCGCAATGAGAACATTTAGAGTAGGGCTTCAAAGTTCGCACCTTCCTCCAGTTTCCACAAAGTTGGCCAATGTGTTCCTAGATTTTTCTAATCGTGCTTCCTTTGAAACTGATTCCGATTTTCCCCGGCGTTTCTTACAACTTGCAACATATTGTTGATCTGTGGATGTCACTTTCAAACTTTTGCGGCTTATGGTTGGATTATTCTGAGTCAACAAACCCATAGCTACAGAGCGTCTGAACTCCAAAAGAGTTACTTTTTCAGAGGACTGAGTATATATTATATAAGAGTTAATACATATCATTTCTAATAGACCCCAAAAAATTCTGTGCCACAATTTCTTCGATTTACGATCAAGGCCGTAGGCACTTCGTAATTGATCAGCGTGATCAACGCCACCCATAAACGAGTTGCTCTCCCTGATAATCATCGTTGGGCGGTTTATATATCATTCAAATTGCCTAGAAACAGTTTTTTGCTCGGTTCCGTGAAAAATTGATGCCAAGAATATTGGTTTGTTCTCCATCCACTTGAAGAATCTTATGCTTCTTGCTTATGTTATGCAAAAGAATATTATTATTTCAAAGATTATAGTGTACTTAAAAGTACTGTTTATACTCACACTTGAACAGGTAATACGTTATTATTTTGGTTTAAACCTGACAAGGTAATGCTTTATTATTTTGATTTAAACTTAACAATAAGAGTTTTGTGCACAGACGTGAAGTTAACCCATTTTGTACCACGCTACATAAATGTTTTAATATCTTAATGAAATTTTTAGGGCTAGTTAGAAATCGATCAAAAATCATTTTTGAAAAAAAAAAATTTTTTTTCTGTCAGTGGCTACCTGCGAAAACTGCTGGTCGAGATCTCGACCGCTGGGATAATTAGAGCAATTAATTTTCTGTGTGATATGAAATATAATAAAATAAATTTTAAATAAATATAGGTGCTAAAGCTACAAATAAATAAAAACAATTATGGAATTTAGTTATCATTTTAGTTTATTGATAAAAAAATTATTTTAAATTTTTGTGGTAGACTTTGAAGCAATTGCCCACATGTAAGTTTACATTACATTTAGTGCAAGTATAGGCAGTATGCTTCTTGCATATTTTGCACCGGCGATAGCAGCCCTTGACACACAAAGACATGTGCATCCCTTTTATTTTGGGCAATGATGTTGATCGATCTATGAAGTCGTCGGAACTTTCGTTTTCTTCATCGGACGAAGTTAATTCGGTGTTTGTTACCGATTCGACGGATAATAACAAAGTTTTTGTTATGAAATTCTTAAAATCAATTTGACTCATGGGCTTCTGATTGGTTTTTTCAGCAATCATGCAATGCAATTTCCATGCATTGACACTAGCACTGTCCAAGCAGGTAACCCAAAGTGGCCACCACCACTTCTTCCCTCTGATTCCAATCCGATAATTAGCGACAGCATTATCATGCAAATCAACGCCGCCCATATATTTATTGTAATTAGCTATAAGGTTGGCTTGGGGTACAGCGATCCGTTTCTTTTGTTTTCTATCGTATCGAATTACATTTCTTATCGGATCGATCTGATCATAGTTCGTAGCCAAAGTGACTTCTGCATTGTCTCTCCATCGGACCAGTGCAATCTTATGCTCTTGGTCGAATAAGTAGTCCATATCATGTCGAGGTAATTTTGTTTTTAGGCCTGCGCCTACCAGTCTGTTTGCTCGGATTGTTCCAGTTGCACAAAAACCTTTTTCTTTTAGAAGGCAGAGCAAGTGGTATCCGGTGAAAAAGTTATCGAAATGAACAGTATGTTGTCTAGGATACTCACAAACCGACATTAGACTCATAACCACGCTAGCACCAAGGCCAAGTTGTTTGTCATATGTATCCGATGCCCCAGCATACGGTTGGAATTGAAACAGATACCCTTGCGATGAACACAAACACCAATATTTGTATCCGAAGCGAATTGGTTTCCCCCTGATAAACATCTTGCAGCTATGGCGGCCAAAATATGGCACCATTTGCTCATCAATCGAAAGATTTGGTTCAAAAACACCGAACTGCATAAATCGAGTATTGAGAAGATCAAACAGTGGTCTTACTTTAGCGAATTTGTCATTTTTATCGATTTCATCGTTATTAGCAATGTGGAAGTTAGATTTAAGTTTTTGGAACTTATTGCGTGACATTGCTTGTTTTATGATAGCAATTCCATAAGTCGGTTCATTGCTCCAATAATTTTGTACTTTAGGAACGGAATGATAGCCGGAAAATAGCAATATCCCAAAGAACCGACGCATTGTGGCAATATCAACCAAATTTCCATTATTATTATGTTGTGCTGCATATCTGTTTGTCTCATTCACCAAATATTGAGTAACTTCATTGTCAAAAAATAGACAGAATAGCTGGTATGGTGTATGTCCATCTGGAAGCAATATAAATAATAATAAAAAATTTAATTGAGAACATATTGTTAAAAAATACCTAATTTAGACACAATATCATCTTTTATAGCATTCAATGGTTCATGTACAGGAGCAATATCAAAATGCGTACGTTTTGTCTTTTTCCATTTTGGTACGAAGTCAGATTTTGGGCGATATTTAGAGACAGTGGGGACTGTCACTTCATCTACTTCCGCTGCAAAATCATGTATGTTTGACGTGTACTCCACTTCGACTGTACCTACAAAAGGAGAAAAAAAACATTTACACATAATAAAAATCAATTTATTAGATCGCAGAATAGCCTACCAGCAACTTCATTCAATGGATTTTGGTCAGTTGCTTCATTGATAGTAATTTCTTCATCATCAAGAAACTCTTCATCAGAAACTTCGTCAACGTTAGGCGGAGGTAAGCACACAACGTTGGTTAAATTATGCAATTCCATTTCGCTATCGTCATTATCACTGCAATTCTCAATTATTGCCAAAATTTCAGTTGTACTCATATATTTAACTCGCGACATTATTTTAGAATAATGAAAAAAAAAACACAAAAGAATAAAAGCACAACTATTCAGTATGTATCGTTCAACAAGAATGATGCAAAAAATAGAGCATAGAGCTCAAACTCTTTTGCTTCCTCACACATACGGGTATTCCCCTTCTTGGAAATTGAAAATTTGAATTGTAATAAGTCTACAGGTGGTTGCGTAACATCAGCTGATTATTTTTTGCTCTAGTAGCTTTGTGTATTTTTTGACAAGCTTTATTTAGTTTTTTGTTTTATTTATTACACATATAAAGCAAATGTGAACTAACATTCGCAATTAAAAAAAAATTTTGTATTTGATATTCACCACGGAATAATTGACTCAAAAAATATAAGCAACAATTATTAAGATATATACACACTTTTCCAATTAATAATTAAAAAAAGAAATAGATAAGTAATAAAAATAAATTTTCTGCGCTAATTATCCCAGTGGTCGAGATCTCGACCAGCCATGTTCAAGGCTGTGTGGCTATCAACTGGAGAAGCTGCGATAGCTAGTTTGTATACATTAAAATTTATTTGAGCTGTTGGCTATTTAAAGCAATATTCATTTTTTGCTTTTTTTTCTTATACATTTAGTTACAACTAGAATAATAATAGGCTATTTTTAACATATTTTTGTGCCCTCCCAGGGGGAACTTTAAAAAGGGGGAGGGGTGATAAAAAACTTCAATTAGGAAAGCCAATACCCCAAACTTAAGTATGAATTAAACAAAATTATTTAAATCCACTACGTAATATTTTTAATTATTTAATGAAAAACAGCTAAATTTTGTGGTCGAGATCTCGACCACTGGTACAAAATGGGTTAAAGTAAGCAAGAAGAAAAACAAGTAGAAAAAAGACTCCAACGGTGAAAAAGCACTGTCGTCGGCCAATTTTCCCCAGAGCTGACAAGTAGAACGGCGGCAGATGCATATGCATTACGCCGGTTTATGTGTATAGTTTAGATGGGCTTAAATATCACATAGTGTTTACACGTACCAGCCGTGCGCTGACATGAACAAGTACCTTTGGGTAATTAGAATAAAAATATTTTTCTTTTTCATTTTGTAACCCCATTAGTGTTATGGTGCTTATAAGTGCCTTCGGTCGACAAGGGGTTAAATTGGCTCTTATCGTGTCATGCTGCTGTTGAACATATTTTTCAGCTTGCCTATTTCCAAATTTAATTACAAGTTCCTCATATCTTATTAATTTTACTGCTTCATCGTTGTTGGTTTTTAGATTCGATTAATTAACTTTATTTAATCAAACTTAAACTAAATAAAAATTAAATACATGAAACTAATTAAAATTGGAATGGCGGATACATAAAAATGCAAGCCAGCATGTGTATGCCGTTATGGTGTCTCTACCGGTTATTGTAAATATTTGATAATTAACAGGGTGCCACATATAAGTATATTGCGCCAATCGACGACTTTCTATAAAGTTATACCTGTAATTAATTAAAACAACTCCTACTTTACAGCTTCACGGTTGGCATACAACTTATCTTTTATTCTTCGTTTTCATCTTATTATCTAAGGTTGTGTTTACTATTAGGAAGTGTTCTTAAACTATCAATTCGAAAGGTGTGTTGAATGAAGAGAGACTTGGTAGTCCCATTACACCTCCTTTTTTTTTTTTAATTAGCAAGCGGTACCAGTCTTGCTTAATTCTTCCTTTTTCTTCTAAGAAGTTTAATAGTTTTAATAGTTATTCTGTTAAAACAGATCAAGTTTTAGGGTGATTTTTCACCCTACTTTTCTTGCATTTTATGTAGTTTTGCTTGAAAATTATTATTATTTTTTGTTTTCTATTAACTATGCAAATCAATTTTGTTTTTTTTTTTTTTTGTTTAACCATTTGATCGGCAAATTTTATTGAAGCCACTTTGTTTCATATTTGTTTTACACCAAATATTGTTATGCATTTAACCAAAGACGTTAAATAATGATTGCTAATTAACCTTCTTTTGTGAAATTCTCTAATTCATTAAACAATTAGAATTAGTTCAACTAATTCCCATTAGATAATTGAAATTTTTATTCCAATGGTAAAACTAAAAAAATTGGTTTACCTTTACAATTGGAAATCTCATTGAATTCTGGTAATGCAATTAGATGTTCAATTAGCTCGAATTAGAATCAGTTATTTTGATATTTTCAAAAACAAAAAAAAAACTAAAATATTCATAAAAAGAATTTCACACATATATGTATATATACATATCGTCACCTGAAATGCCCAAAGGCGTAACCCTCAATTTCATAATTTTACAGGAGAAGCAAAAAACGTTATAAAATCAAAATTATTTAATTTTAAACCGCGATATTTATACAGCTTGCCTTAAGATCAACAATGCATTTATTTCTATATAGAAAATATTTTTTCCCCACAATTTCGGAACTTATGTGGGTTACGCCTTTTGTGATTGTTTTTTTCTGCAATTCCTAAAGGCGTAACCCTCATTTTCGTAGTTTTACTGGATAAGCAAAACCTTATAAAGAGAAAAATGTTATCTCTAAATCGCGGGATTTACAGCTTATATCACGACGATACGTTTATATCCTACAGAAAATAATTTTTCCTTCACAACTTGGGAATTTATGTACATATTTACGTATGTATGTATGTAAAGTAAAGTCTTTTGTGTTTTCAAGTAACATCAGTTAAAACGGTTTGTGCTGAATTAAAACGTAGTTAATAGATTTGTAATGCTGCAATTTATTATTAAATTAGCTCATCAATATTGAATTGAAACAAAATAAAGTAAAAAATAATTCATTAATTAAATACATATTGTAATATGTTGAGTTGAAGAATGATACATGTTTATTAAAAATTTGTGCATTTTAATTCTCGTAAGGAATATGATCATAAAATAAATGGCAGTCTCCTGGAAGTAAATGTTTCAATTGCTGGAGGTGTTGAAATTTCTTTTTTGAAATGTGTATTCTTTGCGAGTGCAATTGTGGAGGCTCAACGACTTCGAATGTTTGTGCAATTCGCTGTGGAAGAATCTGGTAGTCGTCTTTTATGTTGGTTTTGAAATAGATAGCTCCACTTGAATCGTATCCTAAAGCACGGAGATGATTAACAGTGTGGTCTCCAGCCTTTTTACCTAAATGTAATGGTAACAAATTTGTAGAACCTTTAGTACATTTTAATATTTTGTAAATATTGGTATTACCTGGTCGAATAGAAGAATATCGCTTAGGAATAGAGTCGTAATCAAGAAAATATTTATGATCAAGGTGATGAACATTAAGAGGTGCTGGATTTTGTCGTGAAGTTTTTATTAAATGAACAAGCTGTGACGGTAAATTGATCTGTTTGTTATTTATTTTTCTTTGAATAATGGAATGTGTCGAATCACATTCCATTTGAGTATGACCAATTACTAAATATTTGTGTTCCATGGTAATATTCTTTTCGACACATAAAGAAATTAAGGCATTAGATAGTACTTCATTCCGATTTTGATAGTAGCAACCATCGGAGTATAAAATAATATGCTGTATATTCGGTGATTGGAGAATTGCATTTCTGATGTATTTTATAATACAAGTTGCAAAAGTTGAAGCAACGAGATTTCCTTCGGTCTCATCCCAGATAAAATTGTCAGATTCGTGGGTTACAATATTATATACAGTAAAATTGTGTACTTGTAATTTCATTTTGTAGTAAGATGAATTTGCACTTAATTGTGGAATCAGCTTTACGGCTTGCGTATCCATACATAACAGCAAACAAAGTCCTGATTTGGCGTTCTCTATATCATCCGATTTCTCTTCTCTCATATTTTTTATTTCCTCTCTGTGGCAGTCATACTGGTCCTGTGATAAGTTTTTAGCTTCATAAGACATGCAAATATCACACATGTCGTTTCTCGGCTTAAATATTGAGACGTTGTTCTGGTCTAAAATTTTCTTAAAGTTGGGAAAGGAAACAGGCGAGATTCCATTTTCTTTTTGTAATGTGCATTCTTGACAATATACGTCATACGTCTGCCTGTAGCTTTTAAAATCCGACTGTAAATACATTCTGCTAGTATACTGCCGTCGATAATGAGATTCCAGCTTTGGTACATCCTCTAGCCACTTATTTAAATATTCCAATCGTTGATCATACTGTTTTCCATTCTGTGTAATTTTTCGTTTTTGCATTTTTGAAGCGATTTGGGTTTCCGGACCTATTTCAGTGCCATTTAAATTAGCGGAATTTACCCAATTCCTTGCCATTTTCTCTGTTATGCCTAGCGATGACAAAAACATTTTTTGACAAACTTGTAAACGCATTGTATTTGTCTTTAAAAAATATATTTTTGTGACTGAGCGACGAGAATTCTCTGCATAAATTCGTTGTCTGCTTAATGTCTCAATAAGACTCGTTACGTACATTTTTTTCTGGTTCCATGACATTTGCCAGAAACCCTCGAATATTTCCCGTCGCTCAATTTCTTGAAAAAAGGAACAATGTCGAGAAGAATTGTTTTCACAAAATGATGATGTGCATCCGGGTTTCATTTCTCTTGCCATCTTTTCAGAATAAACATTTCCATTTCTCCGACCTATATAATTTTTACCGTACATGCGATTTGTTTGGCTTTCAACTCTTTTATTTCTTTTAGGCTGCTTGCATAAGGCGTCATTTAAGTTATCTGCAATGTCTGATACCATTTTACACTCTTCAATTCACTTTTTTTAAATAAATTTCACAACTTCTAACAAAAATTGTTAATGTTTACTGAATCATCAATGAAAGACAACTGGTCTTGAAAAGAGAAACTGCCGTACGCGCTTGACACTCATAATAATTCAAAACAGAGAAATGAAAAAAGCAAAGCCTTCTTAGATTAATACGGTACATTATATTTCATATAATGTGGATTACGTCTTTTGTGCTTTATGAAAAACGTTCACATGATGTTACGCCCATTACCATTTATTCAATAAAGCCGTTATTTTTGGACGTTGAAACCTAAAATTTTGTAGGGACATGTAGATTAGCCTACTATACCATATTCAATCAAAAAACGAATTTGAATTTTTTGAGGGTTACGCCTTTGGGCATTTCAGGTGACGATATATTACTTATGTACATAATATGTACTACATATATTACATACATGCACACCTATTTAACGTACGTACTAACTGTTTAATAACTACAATGACCGGGTATATCCGCTTTCAGCAATACGAGGTTTTCATAAGAAAAGTCCGTCAAGCGACCCCACCTTGGACTATTAATAATGCCCGCAAAGGAAAATAGTCGCTCCACAGGGCCTGGAGACGTAAGCGTTGTGTTGCAAAACAGTGCTATTTCCTTGAATTTAGCATATTTGGACCATATATTGGAAGTCTTGTCATTCAAATATTGATGCATCATATTCGAAATAAAATGCAGGCTTTCAGCCTCCTCTGTCAAAATGTAATCTGATTTACTAAAACTACCATATATGTATATGTGTCACTTATGCAGAATTTACCGCCACCACTGAAATCATAAAAGATCGATTCAGTATACGAAACCTCACTTTTATGATTTTCGTTTGTTGCAGGAAGCTTCTGCTTGATTGCGTAATCAGTGATGATACGAATAACCCTTTCCGTTATTCGCGTATATGTAAATTGCGGTGATGTTTTTTTGTAAGATTTTCAGCCCTCTCAACTTTACATTTGGAATCAGTGCAGCTGCAGCTAGCGCCAAATCTGCCTCCTCATTTAATTCAATGAAAGCTCGGAATCGTTTTCTTAATTGCTTTTCCAGTTTCGACTTGTACTGGAAAGTCGAACAACGGCGTCGTATAGCGAGTTCCACCTCGTCACAACCGGCACAACGAGGCATCCACCTAAAATTTCCTGTATCACTTCCGAATTTTTTGGCCATTGCATTTTTTACACAAATTATCGCATATTTTGAACACTTAAATAAATTATATTCTAGTATAAAATATATTAACTAAAATATGTCTTACCATATTGTTTCAGTGGAATAGGGATTCATCGGCTTTCAAAATCTTTATTAAATCAGACGTACCAGAAGATTTAATGTGTGGCTAGAGCACCTGTGTTGTTTAGGTAGGCAAATCTTCTTTTGGAATTCTGATATATCATGGCCGTCGTCGTCTTCCATCTCAGAGGCATTATCAACTCCATACTCCTTAAAAGCTTTGACAAAGTTTGATCCATTCTCCGTTACGGATAGAACAATGTTTTTTCTATTTAAACCATAATAAGTATTTATGTCGGTCATGATATGCCCAATTGTTTCCGCAGGGTGAACTCCAAACATCCTTTTACACGCCAAAGCTGCTGATTTCCTCTTAAAATCCTTATCAAGCCAATGACAGGTGTATCCGAAAAAGCTTCTGTGATTTCCTCACCAAATATCCGCCGTTGTGCAGACATGTTTCGCAGTGGCTAGTTCTTCTTTCACACTTTCTTCCATGCGTTTGTGGTGCTCTTCTAATTTTTTCATTGCCGTCTGTTTACTCATTAACTTAAGGCCAATACCCTCAATTAAGTTGATGAATGATTGCCTTTCAACCAGGGAAAGCGGCAAGCCTGAATCCATTAGAAATTCAATAAGTTTCTTATCGAAATTTGATTGAATACTCAAGTTTTGGTTGTTACATTTCTTCGTAAGATATTCCTTATGAATTTCAGGATGCCGCACTCTGAGATGGCTGATAAAATTTGAAGAGACTCCCGTAAAACCGCAAATCACCTTGTTGCAAGCAACGCACTTTCCGACTATTATCTTTTTTATTTTCTGAAATTTGAGACAAGGTTTTTATATAAAATTGATTGATACCTTACTTCGTCTAAAAATTCATCTTAACCCATTAGTGCATGAAGTTCCCTGGCGCTATACTTACCTTTTTTTGTAGTCATTATGCATTGAAATAAGTCTAATAAAGTAGTTTTAATTCGATTTATTAAAAAAATGTGTTTTTGGGGGTTTTGGGGACCGTCCCTTATAAGGGACACTATGCTGCTTTGAAGTGTGATATTGCTTGAAGCATTCTTTCGGATGAAGCCCTTTCTAGCACTTAGTACATAAGAAGTTAGACTTCTTTCCGCAATAGGCACATCTCTTATCCGTATTCGAGTACTCAATCATATGGTTTTTTCCATCGTAGCGCGCAAATAATGTGTTGATTAAAAACACCCGTTTTTACACCTTTAAGTGCTTTTTATTTGATTTGAATCTTAAGACTAAAACTACAATAATTTTTTAATTCTAACTTAATGTGAGCAACGACAGTTTTTTATACTGACGTTGCTGTCTGGCAAAACGTGGGAACGGAAATAAAATGTAACTTAAGCTTGTATGTACGTTTTCCTACAGTTTGCCAGCCGGTATAATTGGTGAGGTGGTTTGTATGTAACTCCTCCACCCCTTGTTTGAAATCCTCCTGGATTTCTTATACATGTATATATTTTTATATTTGTTTGTGTTTTTTGTTTTTCTGGAAGAAATTCTTATATCTTAGTATATATATGATGGTATTTTATATATAAGTATATTTTTTCTTTTATTATGAAAATTTATAAGATTAAATATAACTGACCGTTGTAACTTGGAGTTCATTTACAAAAAAAAATTATTAATTATTCGGTCTATACTTATTTATGATATTCTCAATGTCAGAAGGACTCTGAGATATCGTTACGACTTGGGTTTTATTTACACCCGTCTTTTTCTTCTTTATTATAAAATAGATTAATACAAGTGCAATAGTTACAGCAATTATCAATGTTACGTTCAGTCCATATGAGACTTTACTATGAACTTTCAATTCTTTAATTTCTTCTACATTTTTTATATGTTGCAAAGTAATATTTTGAAATTCAAAATTAGGGTTTGTTACATTAATAATTGATGTTGGTGGAAAAAAGAATTTTTCATGTATTATATGTTGTTTGTTTTCAAAAATTTTATCATCGATTGTAATGCTACAATTGTTTATATTTATTAAATAATTTCCTGATAAGCTTAAGTTTCTATTGTCACAAGTTTGCTTAATTTTAATTTTTCTAGCATTTTTCAACAAAATAGTTGCTTCATCCAACTCTATTGTTTCTGTTTTATTATTAAATATGTACTTACAGTTATTTCTAATTGAACAATGGTTGCTTTTTTGGAGATGTTTAACGATTACATTTTCCTTATAGTGTAAAATAACGTTATTTATTTCAACAATATTTTCGTTAACTTCATCAATTTCCATAAAATTTGTGTTTGGTACAGCGGTAAGTAATCTCAATTGTGTAGTAATGAATTTATCAGGGATCTGTATGGCTATTATTAGAGAATTGTCCTTGAACGTCATCACTCCGATTTTAAGGAGTTTTAACTTATAAAAGTCAATGTTGAAGTTTTCTATTTCTGTTTTAGTAAATATGCTAGGATGAATAAAACTGTTTTTGGCGGATGCGATATTATCCTGTATTTTCTCTATATTGTCTTCAAGCATATTTAATTTAGACAACTGGTCTAAGTAAAGGTAACGTCTCATTATTTCGTTATTACTTTTTCTGATTTGTTCAAAAGCAGATTTTATACTATTTCTATCCTGATCTATAGAGTTTTTTAAGCTAGTAAGTGATTTATTAAACGAATCATTGATAATAGTTTGATTGTTTACTGTCCTAATGATATTCCTATTATTTTCTTCAACTGTGGAGATATGATCCATAATTTCTGTCCTATCGTCATCGTCCATTGTTCCGTATAGCCATTTTTGTGCTGTGCCGATGATATTTATTAAACCTCTCTTTTCCCTTTGTTGTTTTGGTTTTATTGTTAAAATTTTTTCATGTATACTCTGTATCTTTTGCAAAAGGATTTCCCTATTACTTATATCTACAGTTTTAATATTTTCTTCTAAGACGGTAAGAATTTCCACTATTTCTAAAATATTTACGATGTGTACTACTGTGTTAGTAGTATTAACTATTTCCACTTCACCCATCTTTATATCAATATAGCCATTGTTCTCCGGTAGCTGGCTGATTTGTAAAAATCCCTCAGTCCGAACCACCAGTAGAAGGAATACCATGGCGGTTACCAGGGTCTGAAAATTTAAGAGGTCTTTTAATGTTGGTTTCGTGAACATTTCTTAAGAGATGTTTCCTATATTTCGGCTGTTCTTTGTGTCGTAAAGCCCTGTAATTTTTTATATAACCTTCCTCTCTATTCTCCTCATAATTTTCCCTATTTAGATTTCTTTTTTCATTCAATTTGTCCTTATACTTCTCCATTCTTTCTTTTATTATTTCAAAATTTATTTTGTTATTAACCACATCAAAAGGGGTACATTTTATCGTACTGTGGTAGCTATTGTTATAAAAATTTATAGCTTTTATTATTTGTGTTTCTATTGGTAATTGTTCTTCGAGGTTTAATGCTCTTATTTTCTCAGTTATGGTATTATTTAATCTTTCTACGTCGGAATTCCCGGTATGATTATTAGGTTTTGTTATATGAAAGTCAATTCCTTCTGCATCTAAAAAATTTTTAACATTGTTGGAATTGAATTCGTTGTCAAATATGAATTTTTTCGTTTTACCTTTTATTGCCAAAAATTCTCTAAGTTTTTGTACTATAGTTGTACTATTTCTATCTGGCATGTGAAAACAGACAGCATGCTTTGAAAATTTATCAATGAAAATCATAAACGACTGCTTGCTATTTACATATGTATCTACATGTACTACTTCATTTACAGATGCAGGTGTTTCGGTTCTTTGGAACTTCTTTTTGATTGGATTTCTGTCATACTTTGCTGATGAACAAATGTGACAATTATTTATTACCTTATGTATTGCCAATTTTAAATTTGGATTATAAATTTTGTGCTTGATATTTTCATAAGTAGCCAATATTCCTGAATGTCCGCTTTCATATTTATGGAAGAGAGCTATATTTTTATTCAATCCATTCTCGTCCTCTATGTCTCTAGCAAAGTAAGAACATTTGACTATTTTGTATGTGTTTCTATCAGGGAATTCTCTTATCAAACATGATTGTACTTTATAGTACTCATGGTCGCTTAATTCAGAATATACTCCGATTTTTCCTTTGGGAATTTCTCTCCTCAAAATATTGGACACATTTTCCTGTTCAATGTCATTTCTATCTATAAAAATTCGCTTGTTGCCAAAAACTCTTTTAATATTAGTCTCTTTTTCAGCGACAACAATGATTTGAACTTTAAAGCGATTGACGACAGTATCCAAAATCCCTATACCATCATCGAAGTCTTCTTCCTGTGAGTGCCTCGTTTGCACTTCCAAAGATTCTGTTTCATTATTTGTTTCTCCACTATGTATAAAATCTTCTCGAATTGGCTTTAATGTATTTATTTCATTTGTATCGACATCAATTCTACTTAGGAAGTCGGCAATGTAATTGCACTTTCCTTTAATATACTCTATTTTAAATTGATATTCTCCTAAATCGATAAGATATCTTTGCAACCTCGGGCTTATATCTCTCCCAGAATATTTGCTCATGAGCCACTTTAAGGGCTGGTGGTCACTTTCTAAATCAAACTCTTTCCCATAGATATAAGGCCTAAAATATTTTACACCCCATACTATTGCTAACAATTCTTTCTCAATTGTTGCATAGTTGGTTTCGTGTCTATTTAACGTTCGCGATGCATATGCTACTGGGTGACCATCTTGTGTTAAGACAGCTCCAATTGCGTTGTTACTTCCATCTGTAACAATTTTGAAACGTTTATTGAAATTTGGGTATCTTAATATGGGTGAATTTGTAATAAGTTCTTTGAGTTTTTCAAAGGCTGTAATATAGCTGGGATCATTTGTTTCTATTTTTTCGTTTTTTCTTAGATATCTTGTCATTGGGTAAACAATTTTAGCGTAATTATGGATAAATTTTCGGTAAAAACCGGTCATTCCTAAAAATGATTTTATTTGTTTTTTATAATTAATTTCTTTAGAAATTAATTCCGTTTCCGACTGCGCCAATAATGTGTTGATTAAAAACACCCGTTTTTACACCTTTAAGTGCTTTTTATTTGATTTGAATCTTAAGACTAAAACTACAATAATTTTTTAATTCTAACTTAATGTGAGCAACGACAGTTTTTTATACTGACGTTGCTGTCTGGCAAAACGTGGGAACGGAAATAAAATGTAACTTAAGCTTGTATGTACGTTTTCCTACAGTTTGCCAGCCGGTATAATTGGTGAGGTGGTTTGTATGTAACTCGCATCAGGGTTGATGCTGGTTCTACTCGATCCTCTTGAGGACGGCATTCCGTATCTCTCTAGATACGAAATGGCTAATTACCTGCGAAAAATTAGCAGAGTGCCACAATTTGGATCGTTCGGATGAACTTTCCGCAAAGCGATCCATGCGTTTTCGATCGATGCGTCCAACAAATATGCAAATATGGGCCACCACCACTTACGCTGTCTAATTCTAGACCGGTACACAACCACCATCTGGTCCATTTTATCAACGCCTCCCATGCCTTGATTATATGGCTGAATCATAGTTGCACGTTAGAAAAAAACATTTACCGTTCTAACTGTTGTTTTGCGCGCTTTACCAAATGAAGCTTTTTGCAGTTATATACATATGTATGTATGTATATAATAAGTACTTATTATGTGTACAGCCTTTTCTTAGGTATACATAACTATACACGGAAGAAAAACAAAATTTTAAATTGACATTGAGTTGACTAAGTCTTGACATCGGCTTACTGGGATCTCCTTCCAGGCTTTTTTAACAACTTCCCAAAGTTGCTCGCTACTGGATGGTTTTAAGTCGGGTACAGCTCAAAGATGCTCAATGGGGTTGAGGTCGGGCGACTGCGCTGGCCAACGCATAAGCTCAATGTTGTTGACATGAAACCACTCCTTAGCTTTTCGACTAGTATGCTTTGGGTCATTGTCCTGCTGGAAGACCCATTTAAGCGGCATTTCTTCACAACTGTATGGTAACATTACATTTTGTATGGTAACATTACATTATCAACATAGGCGTGTTGATCCATAGTGCCATTTATTTTATGTTTTGTGTTTTTGAATAGTATAGTGGCTTTCTTTGTTTTCTTCGCATCGCCGTCAAGAAATGTTAGTGTCCAACCATCTTCTAAAAGGGTAATTATGAAGTATTTGTTGCAATCTGGACCTAACTTTGATTGTAATTCCTGGAACAATGCTAAGACATCAAGGGAAGGTATAATATCAGTTTCTCCGAAACTGTTTTCTTTTTTATCTAAAGTCAGAATTGTAGGGTTAGGGGTGGCATCATGAGTTCGTTTTGTTCGGCCTCTTTTTTGATGTAGTAGGTAAGTCTGCGAGCATTAATGCCGCTGTTGCAACTGCTGCATCCACTACTTGATCCTCTCTAATTGTCTCCATGGCATTAGGATCCACGAAATTCACACCGTCTACTGGCCCCTCATCTATTGGAACTCCATCTTTCCGGTATGTCTTTTCACAACTTCTAAGGAATTCTCTTGAAACAGACTGGCTTTGATCTACTTATATATGTTTTTAAATTTCTGGATAACTCCCTGGCCTGAATTTCTGGAGCAATTTCTTTCCCTTTGTCTGGATTTTTGGCACATCTATTCATTTTAGCCTTTGAATAAGGCTTAGTTGCATGTGGATGGATGGTTGATGTTGGAGCGTTCTAGGTTTCTATAATTAAATGCCGACTTTTTTGATAAGGAATCGTCCTCATATGTGCCAAAAGACGAAATTTTATTTTAAGCTTAAATAAAATATTTTTGTATGTATCTTATAGTACGGGTATCTTCCGCGTGAAGAAAATTTGAAGCACATTCCAATGCCGATTTTTGTTGTAAGGAAACGTCCTTGGATTTGCTATATTTAACCCATATTCAGCCAAGGAAATTCAAACGGGAGTGTTTTCAAAATATGAATGATTTTTATACTGATTTGGGTCTTCTGAATCCAAATCCGTTGTCGGTTTGGCGCTATCTTGTCCATGAGCCGTGGAAATAGGTGTACGTAAGTGCGAACATTGGCTTCAATTTAACATGAATATCTCATATGAACCAATTTATGTGCAATTATAAAAATGTTCATTTATATAATATTTCATTATAGATTCTAATTATAATTTTTACTATTAATTATGTGTATCGAACAATATCTAAACAAACAGGTATTGATAAAACAAACTATATATTATGTAAAGTGGAGATAAAAATTCTAAAAGCTAAAGATTAAAGATTAAAAATGCTGAAAGAATTGAATAATAAATAACTGATCCAATATACTGTTCATATTAATGATTAATGGAGTGGATATATATATGTAGCTAAAGTTATCGTGTGGTTGATCTGGATCTATTTATACGTTCACTTCTCCGTGTAGCACCTCTGAATTTTTTCTCTACTTCTTTTAAGAATGGATTTTTGATATCAGAGTATATGGACTGATTGCTAGAATACATATGTGACTTATTTTCATTATGAGACTGAGATAAAATAAGTTTAGTCAAATTCTGGGTGATAGTGGTGAGAGATTTTTCGATTTCAATGTTATGTCTCTTTAGTAGGTCAATCTCATTGTGCACCTGTGTAGTGGATAATACAAGAAAGTCTAAATACAATGCCATGTTCATTTGAGTGTAGTCATGTATATAAGGACATGCGGTTCCTTGTAAACATATAGATACAGGATTGAAGTATCTACAGAGAGTGTTATATTGTTTCTTCTTGTGTGATGGTTTCTTTGTCCAAGTATGAGAATGTATTACTGGATGAACAGTCATTCTACCGGATACAATTTCCACATGTTCAGAAGTTGTTATATCGGTATCTTGATTAGATTGTTTTGATAATATAGTTATAGCTTTGTTAAACAATGTTTTATTTGCCTTTTTTGGTATTGCTCCAGTTTTAGGATTATGGATATCAGATGGTTGTATCTCTTCTGGGGCTCCAATATTACTTGCCATCATCACACTCTCCTGATCATGTGGAGTATTTGTTAATGAATTTTTTGGTTGTGACATTCTCATAACACTGTATGCACAATATCAGGTGATGAATCTATACCTATCGATAATAAGGCTGGTTGCTAATATAACGAATAATTATTTTATGGATTCTGATGGCTTATTTTTTTAAGAATCAGTGAAGTATTGTGAGTATCATGTGATCATTTAACGAAAAAGATATGTCTTATTATATTATTTGTACGTATCGTTATGCCCAACGACAAACTAATACCGAATTTGTTGTATCAAATTAGTAATCACTTTCTCCCCGTTTGAGGTGCTTTCCTGTTAGTAGTGGAGCTTTTGCAATGCGATTTGGGCGAACGGTTCCCGTAGCGCAAAACCTTTTCTCACTTAAAAGGCACATCAAATAATATGATGTAAAAAAGTTGTCAAAGTAGATTTGATATAGAATGGGACTTTCTACACATTCCAATAGTCTTAGAACTACGTCTGCACCCAAACCAATTTGACGATCATAGTTGTCACTGGAACCAGAATATGGTATACAACTAAACAAATAACCGCCAGAAGAACACAAACACCAAATTTTGTACCCAAAACGGATAGGTTTGTTCCGGATGTACATTTTGCATGACTGACGACCAAAATATGGGACCATTTGTTCATCAATCGATAACAGTTCACTCCAAACACCAAACTGTATGTATTTTTTATTGGCAATGTCAAACAGTGGACGAACCTAATTAATAATACCTTTTTAAAAATTCGAATAATAGAAGCATTAATTCTCTTTACCTTTGACAGCTTATCAGTTTTATCCAGGTTATCATTGTTCTTAAAATGAAGGAAACGCTTGACCTCTTTGAATTTGTTCCTTGACATAGTTTGCTTGACTATTGAATTTCCAAGGCAAGGATCTTTTGACCAGTAGTCATCAATGGATGGCAATGTGTTAAATCCTGACAAAATCAATATCCCAAAAAAATGTCTTAAGATCACCTCATTAAAAACAATATTTGATGATTTTCGCTGTGCATAAGTGTTTGATTGTAAGATAATAAAATCAAACATTTCTTTATCGAAAAACTTTTCAAACAATTGAACTGGTGAGAGCGTACAGATTTCATCGTGCAGCGTTTTTTGAATGACTTTTAACGGTTCTGCATTAGGTATGAGTTTAAATTCGAATTGCTTTTCGCTGTTACATTTTTTTGTCCATTTTGGTTTGCCAAAAGAGTCCAACGGTTTATAGGCTGACCTTCCTCGTTTCGGTGGTGGAGATCCAGGAGATGCTATTGATGACGTTTGTAATTCAAATTCTTCATCATTTGCGTTCATTATTTCAAATGTTCCCACAAGTTCGCAAGTAAATTGTTCCTGAATATTTTAACGTTAAAACCACAATAAAAAAATACAATAATTACCCTAGTTACCATGTCATTGATGGGAATAAGGTCTTCATCAATCAATTCCTCATCTGTCACATAATCAACAATGTCCGGAGGCAACACAGTCACAGACTCAATTGGATTTTCACGATCTTCATCTGTTTCTAACATATCTTCAATTTCTGCTATATTGAGCACACGTCGATAAGCCATTTTTCAGTACTTCACTTCACTTATAACATTCAAACAACAGAGATCTTTACAACACAGCAGCTATAACGCCAGTGCTTATAGTATATATGTACATATTCAAATTATGAACACAGGTTCATATAAAAAAACATCAAAACAAATCACTAAACACTACAACTGAAAAGTAAAGTTTCTTTCCTTTACCGTTATCTGGTTTTCTCATATGTTATTTTTAGTAAAACTAATTGTCATATTTATATAACTTAAGAGATTATTTACTGCAATCTCTAAAAAAAAATAGTTTTTTTGTTTAAGCGGTCAACACGACCGCACTTTATTTAAATCAGAACTAAAATAATTTTACAAAATTTCTTAATTTATATTAACTCTTTCAGCCACAGTCTTACATATATTATTTTATTAACAAAACAACTGCATTTTTGGTTTGATTAAGGCTTGTTTATTATAAAAAAAAAGAAAAAAATAAATTTGCGCTTCAGGCTTTTGTGGAATAGGGTGGTTAGTTAAGTAACCACCGTGACGTTTGGCAAAAAAAGTATTCAAGTAAAGTGTAGTAGCCGCAGCCAATTTTTATAACAAAATATTAATTCTGATGAAAATCTGAGAAGCATGTCTTATTTGTGCGTATGCAAAGAGGAACTTTGCAGGTTCTGCATTGCCATATAGTTCGCACTGGATTCTTTTTGGTGCTGCATTTTGCACATCTTCGTGATGTAGATGGCTCTGGCTGATGCATACTGCTTTCCAGACGCAATTCTCTTGGTACTGATGGTTTGTGTTTCTTTATTTGAACCGGTAGTGGAGAAGAGGGTTCCGAAATTGAGCGCTTAGTGCCTGATTTGGGTTTTTTCGCCTGAACTGGTGCTAGGATCCCGAGGTAAACACTTCTTCGAAAGTCTTTGGCACTGAGCTGATCAAGTTCTGGGTGGTGTGTTTTTTTGAGCTCCTTATATATAATATAAGAGTTTATGACGGCGCAGTCCAGAAAATGGAAAAAAATTCGATGCCACCATTTGTGGGATTTTCGGTCAATGGCATAAGCGCTTTTCAGTTGATCAAATTTATCAACATAGTTCATACATCTGTTATATTGTATGACAGCATCAGGACAATTTATTTCATTTAGCTCTCCGTTGCGTTCTCTACGAGTAACAACATTTGCCTGAGTTGGATCTATGTTGTTGGTGAGAATAAAAACTGATCTTTTATCCTTCCATTTTAGAAAAGCCACATTCTCATTACTGACCCTGTAATCATATTCTCCTCGTTTTAGATGTTTGTCCTCTTTCAGTTGTGGTAGAAATTTTCGATTTGAGTTGACAGTGCCACAGGCCAATATATTGTCCTTATACAAGTCTACTTGCAAAGGATAACTATTGAAATAGTTATCAAAGAATACTTTATGATTTTTTGATTTCAAATTCATGCAAAATTTTCGAACAACTTTTCCTCCTAGATCAGTTTGTATCTTTTCACCATCCTTTCCAGTATAAATTTCAAAATCTAAACAATATCCGGACTCAGCACACATCATCCAAACTTTATATCCTCGTTTGATTGGTTTCTTTGGCATATATTGTTTGATGGAATTTCTACCCTTGAACTTTATCATGCTCTCATCTATACCCACTTTTTCTGGTGCGTGATAATTTTGATTAAAATTTATTTTTAGTACATCTAGCATAGGTCTTATCTTATAAAGTTTGTCGTAATTATCATCGGTTTTTTTGGGCATTAGGACATTGTCATTCAAATGTAAATTATTCAGATGCCATCCAAAGCGGTTGAGTGGCATAAAGGAAGATATGTACAAGTCCTTCATGTCAGGGGCAGAAGACCAGTAATCTTTATAGCTGGGCGATTTTTTTATACCCATCACTAAATTCAAAGCAAGAAATACTTCAATTTCTTCAGGTGTAGTGGGTGTAAAAGATGCTCCTTTCTGCGTTGCATATAGATTTGTTTGAAAGCAGATTGTTTCAACTAAGTTTGCTGTCCAAAATAAACGGAATAATTTTGTTGGTGTTATATTCTCTACTTCTACTATATCATCTGGAACACCTCCGCCTCCTGTATATTCACACGGCTCTTCCATTCTGAAATTTTTTTTCCACTTTGGTTGCACCACAGCGGAGCTCATAGTAGGTAACTGACTATCAGAAGTAGTACACAAATTGGATAAAGGTATATCATCATCCGAGTCAAAATAATCATCAATATCTGGCTCCAGTCCTAAAGGTATATCACCGAGTACCATCAGATCGGTTTCTTGGTAATGATTTCTTTCATCGTCTGATTTGAAACTACACACACTTTCACCATCAGAAGGTATATCTTCATACAAAATATCTACGATATCTTGTTCATGGAATATGCGCGGCATTCTAAGTATATAGATACATAACACAAAATTATGTGGGAAAACACATTATTTAGAATGTACTATAGTCACAGTGGTTAGTAAACTAACCACCATATTACTTACATTATTTTTTGTATATTATGCTCTTTTTACATATATATGTTAACACAAAACAAAAAAATAGGTACTAAATAACTAAATACCACTGATTTCGCTTAATAATAAACACTCTATGCTTCTTTATTTCAATCACAACCAACCTGTTGAAAAACCAAGGGGATGCCCCAAGTTTAAATAAATATATAAATATAGCCAGTGCACCCTGCCGACAAAGTCTCGCAACAAATCATTAACGATGTCTTTAAAAATTTACTTATTTAATAATTTGTCAATAGGTGGCACGAAAACATGTTTTAAGCAAGCAACAATAAGTGGTTAGATAACTAACCACCTAACCTGAAAGAGTTAAACTAAATGACCTAAATTTAGAGGTGGCGTGATTTTAATATTTTAATAAAAATTCTTAGAAAGCAATAATTGCATTTTGCAATTATTGGGAAATTGGCTTAATTAATAAAAGACGCTGATTTGGGCTTTTTAGCATTTGCAAAAACTCTTACTTATTTGTAATTTATTGGAACAGAGGTCGTTAACTTTGTTTGCGTTAACTTATAAGAACAAAGAACAATAAACTTGTATCAAAGAAGTTTGTTCTCCAAATAGCAGCCAATGTTCGCACTTGCGAACAGTAACTTTAACAGCTATAATATGACAGAAATGTTTTGATTTATTTAAGTTATTTTATATTATGTGGTCATTTCAATTGACAACATAAGTACCGTATAATAATATATAAAATTTTTTAACAAATAATATATTTTTTTAATTCTAACAAAATCCTCTGAAGTCACGTCCCACGACATATCCCTTCAATTAAAATATGAGATAAATTTTACAAATTATTTTTACGGTTAATTAAAGTCTGGACTACTTATTACATGATAGAATCTCTAAGTTTTAAAAAATAAATGCATAAAGCTTTCGAATTTGGCGATAAAAACGAGTAATTTTACTGTTCGCACTTGCGAACAGTGGCCGAAAATGGGTTAATAAAACCTTCAAAAACATTCCTAATTATGTAAAAATAATATACCTACATTTTTATATCTGCTGTGTAGTGTTCATCGTCTGTCCAAAAATATTCATCAAACATTCTAAAAGCAACAATAATTAATGGCAAACAAATATCTAAAACAACAAAATTAAATATTACCCGATAATTTCTTCTGGGGGCTTACTCTGTATTGCGATGCGAACGGAATTGCTTCCGCATTTCAATGTAAATAGCATACAAATGCGTTCAGTTTTTCATTCGCATCGCATTACAGAGTATCAGCCCCCCTGGTACTGATGCAGCCGGTGATGAAAAATCCATTTTTGAGGCACTTGCACTAAATTCATTTATGGCGATAAGCAAAATTTGTTTTATTTAATAAAGCTGCGTTGTAATGTTTATGTTTTCACCCAGAGTACGAAGTTAATCGATGGACTTAAAGCCGGTTTGAAAGCCGCCGTCATATTTTTTTTCAGTAATATTGTAGATTTGTAGCCTTATTTTTGCAAAAAACTAACACGTCGACGGACTTTATTTGCAATAACGCATAAAATAAAACAACTTGAATTTTATTTACAATTAAATAAAACAGCTTTACTTTCTATTATATAGATTAGTTCAATCTTGAACAATTTTACTTTATTTAATTTTATTTTCGGCTCATAGTCAACTGATGATTTTTCGCTGCAACGCCGTTCTAGAATTTGTATTATGTCTTCTTTCTCTGTCTGTGCCAATTACATTCCCATTTAATTTAAATTTTGTTTTAACCTACGTTCAAGAAATGTTAATAGGTCTTTAATTTTTTGTAGTTCTTTTGGATTGCTAATAGTCCTCTCATATAGAGCAAGAGTTCTCCGATTCAATTTTTTAACGAGTATGTCAAACAGCATGGGATCCCAAGAGGCGGTATCGATCCCTATGTTGTTTAGCGCATGGATACTTTCTTGTGTTGTATCATGTAATTGTTTGATAGCAGCAGCTGATGGTCCAGCGTTTGGTTGATCCAAAAGTTGTTGCATTAGCGTTGTTACAAGAACGCGCTGATTATTGTATCGTTCTTGCAATAGGCTCCATGCGGTTGCGTAGTTTTCGGCTGTGGCTGAGAGATGACTTATTAGTTTTTCAGCTTCGCCCCCCAAGTTTGATTTCAGGTACCACATCGTTTGTACCGCAGGAATATGCTGGTTGTCTACTAGTTGTGTAAACAAGTCGTGAAAGGATCTCCATTTTAAATAATCTCCATTAAATTTTTGGATTGTGACCTTTGGCAGCGGTAGCACGCTGTTTTGCATTGGTTCGAAACCTTGCTCTAGAATTCGGGAGCCTAGCTTTTCAATGAGTCGCTTCTCCAGGTTTTCGTAGGAGTTCATGTCGCATCCGTCTTTCAGTGGGTCATCGCTTGATTCCCATATTTTGAAATGTAGCTCTTGGATTTTTCCCCATAGTTTTTCTTTTAGCTTCATATTGGTTGCCGTAGGGTCCGTGTCGAGTAGCCGCTTTAATGATGACATCATGACATTGTGCCTTCTTATATTAGCATTTGTTGATGAGGTACATGTCAAAGATGTTCTTGCAGGTGCTGCAGGCGCTTTACTGGTGTTTTCCAGTGTTGGCGTTTTCGATGTGTCATTTATGCCTGATTCAAATATTTTCCTGTATTTTGTAACGAGTTCCTCAATGTTTTGATAGTAGTTTTCGGTGAAATATTTGTGGTCGAACTGGAGCTTCTCAAGACATCGTATTCTATTATCGGTGTGCTCGAATTCTGCCCAAGCGGAGTCTAATCTTTTGATTCTATCTTCGTAGTAGTGGACAGTCTTTCTGGATGATGAATCCTTTTTAAAGTTCCGAATGATGGACTATATCAGTTCTCCTGTTGCACGCTGAGAAGTTGTAAGCTGTTCCATTGGGGACGTTGTTGCACCAGTAGCCATGATGTTGCCTGTTCGAGCTGGTTATGCATTTAGGAATTTGTTCCTGCGAAAAAAAGCAGACGATTCCTTGAATTTAATCACGTCGGGGTCACCAGAATGTTTGTGACTCAGCTGATTTGATGGTCGGTGCTGTTTTGTCCGGGCGGAATCACCGGGACAATTATGCAGATAACACAAGTACTTAAATTTGATTGTTTTTGATATTTTAATAACGCAAGCACTTGAACTTGGTTAAAGGTAATTGGATAACACAAGCACTTAAACTTGGTTATTGCGGTGGATTGGAGAACAAAATAAGACAACTGCTTTGTTTGCTTAAATAATTGTTTCTCAGTTTATTTTAATCAAATCATAGCCTTAAATACTATTTTATTAATAATATAATTCTGTTTTCGGGCTTATGCATTTTCCCACACGTGTAAGAAATTTCAGGAAACATGAAACCTCAGACAAATGCAATGCAAATAAACTTGAAAGTGGTTCAAGGTTGTTGTCTAGAATCTAAAGTAAGTGAATTTAAAGTAACAAAAAACTACAGCAAAACTTGAAACTTAATTCTTTTCTCATAACTTAAATTAACTGTTGCATAAATCCAGCAACAATAAAAGCAAATAATAGAAAAATTAACTGAAGTCAGCAATTTAAGGTTGTTCAACTAATTTCGTGCAGGCATATGTACGCAAGTATGTTTGTACACTTATGCAAACGTACTTATGCACATATGAAAGAAATTCATTGTGAAGGTCTGGACAAGTGCAAAACAAAATTTAAATACATTTTTTTTACATTTTGTATGAAAAATTTGCTACATGCCCCAAATAGTGGTTTGTAAAGCAAACCAATACTAGTAGACGTTAAACTTGTGGATATGAGCCAAAGTCAATGCTTGATATTTCAAAAACCAATATTTCGTGAAACAGATTTTGCATTCAGAAAGAGGACATCTAAAATATATATACCCCATCCTAACTCAATTTTTTTTTTAAATTGACGAAATGACGGCCCTGCTGCTACTAATTTTACTTATGAGCTGCCAGATCGGCACAAAAGTAATGCCTTTCGCACCGTGATATGGGGTAACCAACATGTTATATTTTTCCACACCAACAGAAGTCAAATTCAGGAGATTTTGGAAATAAAATACACTTTCACTGCTGAAAAGTAGTAGGGCGCTCTTCTTGCTTGTCGAAAGTGCTGCTTATATATAGGCCAAGATCGATATTGTTGATTGCTCCTCTTCATTCTAAAACAGCAAGAAAAATTACATTTCAGCCTTTAAATACCATAAAATAACTCGAATATGTCTCCCTGTTACATCCAGAGCTTTCGTGCGATATATTGCTTATCAGTGCCTAAAAAAACACGTCTTGTATTCATATCGATCGTCTCAGTAGGTAGGCTCTAACTCGCATTTACTACGAAATTAAGTTTGTCAGCGATTCCAATACATTCCACTTGAATACACATCACAAAAATAGAGCTTCAAAAATAATTTTACCAGCACCTGATGGTCGTGGTTTCCATTAAGATCATCTGAGCGCCTGTTGTTTTACTTTTTCCTGTAGTTACAATACAATTATTAGAGTTTAGCACTTTTCTACTTGAGATCAAGGATACATAGGTTTTAGTTTGTCAAAAACAAGTACAATTTTTTTGCAGATGGGTGAATCATCGCGTCTGTAATGTTATCTTAACCAAAGGCATATACCAAGAAAATATTAAAATAATATCGGATAATAAAGATTCAACCTAGTCAGAAATAATTGTGCATCGCGAAAGTAGTTTTAATAAAATAAAGTAATTTACGTGCCAAAGCAACTTAAGATTGGCTTGTTTGTTTTCAATGGTAAATAGTATTTCTATGCCAGCGTGCATTAGTCGGCTTCAATAATTATATAACGCAGTTAATAACAAGAATTTTCGACATACATTTGGGAAAATGTATTGTTTTATTTATTTATCCCAATAAAAGTTAATTTAGAAAACTGTTTATTAAACAACTTAAGAAATTCTTTATTCTTATTTAAATTAAATTACAAAAAGGTTTAAATGAAATATTACGTTGTTGACTGCTTCGTTGCCGACAGAAAGAGAGATGGAGAAAATTCTGTATTTTGTTCTAGTGCTTTACATGTGGGTTTTCCTTAACTGCCGGTTATTGCCGGTAATCGGTTTTAATGCAATTGGTAATTACAGGGCGCCACATACATTAGCAACACTACAATCAATTATAAATTTTTTATTTTATAATTTGTTTGCAATAAACGTATACAACAATAAAATAATTAATAAGTATTGGTATATAGGCAAAGTGTAATCACTTTAAAGAAAAAAAAAATTAAAAATTAAATTTTCTTACTGCCATGTAAATTTCAACACATAAATTTATGACAGTAGCTGGCAAAAAACCAAAATGTTTTTAAAAGTCGTCTGGTGGTCAGCGTTGCCATAACTTTTTCAAAAAAAAACTGCAACTTTAGAAAAAAAAAACTGGTTTTCACGTAAAAAAACTGCACATAAAAAATTCACATATATAGTTTTTTTCATATTTTTTATTAAAACAAAAACATAACACAACAAATTAAATATGATATACATCTACATATAACAAAGCAATTCACTTTAATAAAAAATATATAGGTACATATGGTTTAAATAAACAAAAAAAGTTCATTATTATTCAGATATAATACTGCTTGTTCCAGAATCTCGACAAGTCGATGTCGTTCTCATATATATATTGAAACCAATAATTAAAAATTTAAATTTCAATATGAATATGCCAACGACATCGACTTGTCGACATTGTGGAACAGGCATACATATATTAAAAATACAATATTAACGTAAATCGTCATTTTGGACATTTAAAAAAAGTCGCTCAACAAAATACAAAATTTTTTATTGTTTGTACATTTCTTTGGTAAATTTTATTGCCATTTCGTTTGATTGCACAAAATTGCTGCAATTACTGTCATTTTTTTTAAGAAAATCTTGGTATTTCTAGTCTATTCCTAGTTTTAGTTTTATTAATATTAATTTGTGAGAAAATTCGTTCTACATTAGCAGTTGCCACAGGTACCCACAAAATAGCGTATACAAGTCTTTTTAAATGAGGAAAAGCTTCAGTTCCGTCTTCACGTTTTGTTTTAAATATTTCTTCCCAAAACTCTATTTTCTTTTTCCAAAAAGTCCAAGTCTTCAAAATTAATGTGCATTATTTCACGCCACTCATCATCTGTTTCTTGTATGTGGTTCATTTCTACTACATTTGGCACAAAGCGACATAATTGAAAAATACTTTTATTATTATTTTTTAAAATATTAGCAGGTGCTAAGATCTCAACACATTTCAAAAAGTCATTATCAAAATCAAACTTCTTCAATAGAGAATTGCAGAGCTCAACATAAAATTTTAAGCAGTGATTTTTGAACTCCTTTTCGCTATCCTCAGATAATTTATGCGTTGTAGTTAGCGCTAAGAAAACTTCCGCACCTAAATAAATATCTTTTGGATCTTTTAGACATGTGGAATTGTTAATATCAATCTTTTCAAATTTGTTAAAATATATATATTCCTCCTTCACTATATATTCAAAAATTTTTCCATATAAACGGTTTATTGTACTATTTAGTAAATGTATTTGAGGGCTTTCGTTTTGAAATAGACGGTTTAGTTTGTTAATGTCATTTAGTATAAATTTCAAGAATAGTAAATATAATTCAAATTCTGGATTATGTAAATAATTTATTATTCTTTGTGTAGAATCAAACTTTTCTACATCTTCGTGTAAAAAAAAAAATTTCAAGACATCTAATCTACTCAGAAGCTGATTTACTGTAGCTTCGAGCGACAGCCAACGAGTTTGGGAAGGGTGCAACATTTTTCTGGGGCTATAATCTAACAAAATCTGTAATTCTGAAAATAAAGCTACTCTTTTGGGACTATTTTGAATAAAATTATATATATATATCTCTTGCACCACCTTCAACATATTTCGGTAAAAAATTACAAGCTGCATTTGCACAAAGAGCGAAAGAGTGGCATATGCATTTAAATATAATTAAATGTGGACAATCTCTTTTTAGCAGTGTAGCAACAGAATGTTTACCATCAGTCATCACATTGGAACCATCCGCAGCGAAACCTATTAAGTTTGTTCTATAGTTTATATTATTATTGCTGAATATATTTACAATTTCTTCATATATCCCTATGGCGGTACAATGACGAACTTTAACCAATTCAAAAAAACAAAATCACTAATTTTGTTTTTAAATTCAACTCTAACGACTAGAGATAGCAACTTAGTAGTTGAAATGTCCGTCGATTCATCGACGCACAGTGAAAACAATTTTGTTCTTAATAAATTACAGAGTTCTTCTTGATGAGTCTCGCCTATAACATTTTTTACTATAGATGTTGTTTTTGTTCGAGCACATTTTGCTTTTTTTAGTAGCGCTGAATCCTCAATAGTTTCTTGGAGTAAAGGAACTAAATGATCCATTGCCAGAAATGGCACGTTATGTTCTGCGCAAAACGCTGCTAAATGTAGCTCAATATTTGATACTTTGGCACTATACTTGCCTGCATCGCTCAGCGATAACTTGGATTTTTTTTGAATTTTTACTGCTGTTGCTCTTTCAACATGTTAAGACGTCAAAGCATGAGACCTTAAATCTGAAACTCCAGCTAATGCTTTTAGTTCACAAGAACAAACTTTACAATAGGCCAAATTATTATCGCTCCTCTTGATCCAAGACTTAAACATTTCCTGCTCCTCCCACGATTTGTTGTAAGCACTAAATTTTCGTTTTCGATTTTTACTTGAGCGAGGTGGGGATTCCGCAATATGTATTACATCTACCGGCAAATTTTCATTTTCTTTACGACAATCTTTAATTAAATTAAGTAGGTACGTTGATTATTTAATGCAAAGTACAATGTATGTACATATATATACATATATATATATATATATATATATATATATATATATATATATATATATATATATATATATATATGTATATGCATATAAAAATAACACTCTTTATCTTACCATTTCTTACTAAATATTTATCCATTTTAGCGGCAAGTTCAAGAAAAGAATTTTGATATGAAAAATATAAGCGAGATGTAGTAGTTTGTGATGAAAATTAAACACACACACGCCAGCCACAGGTTTTATTTTTCGTGTATAAACTAAACTACAAAACTCCATATATGTATGTACATAGAAAAACACAAGGCATATCTATCTAACAGGTACAACCATTTCTAGAAAAATAGAACACTTGTTGTAGAAACTACCTTAACAGTTGCAAAAATCGTTAAACGACACTACTAAGTTTGACGTTTTATCAGGTTAGGCAAGTGAGCTCGTGCTCCCACCTGCAATATACACCTTGGTAAAATTCAACTTGCTTTGTGGTCAGGGGTGCAAAAAGATGTATGTGATAATTACATACTCGTATAAAAAAGTATAGTTAAACCTTGCCGCTGTTATATTAAGCAAATGGGGTAAAATTATGGTTTCAGAAATTGGAATTGAAATAACAAAATTAAGAGTAAAAAAGTAAAATGTAAAAACTGCAAAATCTGCACAATTTACAGAAAAACTGGTTTTGAAAGAAAAAAACTGCAAAACTGCACAATGACTGTCAAATGCAGATAAATCTGCACATTTGGCAACGCTGCTTGTGGTAGAAAATTGCTTTCAACAGGTACTCTGTGCATACATATAAGTTAAAGTTTTCTTTTTATTATTTATTATTAAAAATAAAAAAATCATTAAACAGTTAATCCGTTCTTTATTCCACCACCTGTCACTTAAAAGTAAAGTGTCTTAAAAAATATTATTATTTATATCTACTAGCTGCAAACATGATTTTTAGTTACTCAGCAGTAATTTAAAATAAAAAAAACTATTCAAATGCGATTCATCAGTTTTACTCTGCGCGTGTAAAGTAAGTTGATATTTTAAAATTATAGAAAACATTTTTTTACAATAACTTTCCAGGCAGACTATGTAAGCAAAATAATTTATTTTTCAATGAACGTGTGAAAATGCAAACACTTAAATAATGCTGTCGCCAGAACTTATATATATTTATATATACGTGCAACTAATTAAGGGCAGGATGTAAAAATGTTAGCTCGAATTGAATAATACGAAAAGCTGTGTAATCGCAAAATTGGTTCTACATAGTTTAACTCTTAGTCCACCGAATAACGACTTATTGTATCAAATGAATTATTTTCCTTAAAATTGTGGGCCATATTTTTAAGTAAGATATAAATCAGTCGTGCATATAATTAAGGACACGCCATACATTTTATAAAAAGTATGCATTTATTTAAAAAAAATCAATATTTTGATGCAAAACCTTTATTATCGATAACAGCTTGACATCTGCGAGGCATCGAGGCCACCCAATTTTCACAAACACTTCTTGGAATGGTTTCCTATGCTTTCTTTGTTTCGGCGTAGAGATGATCAAAATTGGTTATTTTGATCATCATATTTTTTTTCCATCGGGAGAGACTATTAATTTTAGTTTCGTCAGAAAATATACGCGTTTCCATTGCCCATCGCGTAATGTGCGTCTCAACACTCTCATTATATTCCTACAAAATAACTAATTTTACTTATGTATATAACAATACAATATGTATGTCCTGAAATAATATTTATTTACCTTTGCTCATCTCGAATTTCGTCTGATAGCTCAATTAAAACAAATAATCCCGACATTTTTTATTTTTATTCATTAATGCGTACGAGTTCGTATGTATGTATATACAATATTGTAGTGATCTACAATCTGGCAACTCTAAGGGCTCAAGTCATTTGTCACTTATGCTAAGAGGAATGCAACCCTGCGTTAATTTGCATTTCCGGTTAAAACTATACTTCTTCTTTTTGTAATCTCGTGATAAGAAAGACGTATAAAATAAAGAAAATCTTACATCCACCACAATTTCAGGTGTGGGGTGCAACCGAGTGAAAAATTTATATAACAAAAGAAGTGTTGACTTTATAAAATAAAAAAAAAATGGATCTACGTTCAAGACGTCAACTGTTAATAGATGCCTTGCCAACTTTTGGTGCAGATTTTCCACCGTCGGCCACACTCACCCAACTACGGGCACTATACAATCAAATAGTTGTTGAGGCTGATAACAAAAAAGAAGGTGCTGATAATTGCACTGCAGTTGCAGCGATAGCTGCAACGAACACGGAAAATAATGAAACTGCATTAAAAGAGTGGACTGACGAGAACAATGCAGATGGACCGCCGCCCAAAGCCCCGATGTCAGAAGGATACGTAACTGATGCCCTGTCGACCGCTGTCCTGATGCCGACAAGTACAGATGTAGTAACAAGAATTCCAGCAAAAATTTCTACTACCTCACCGAGTGCCGGAGCAGCAGTGCTTAAAAGACAGCTTTCAAATATGTTCAAGCGGAGAGAAGTCTTGCATCTCCTACATTATAACGATGCAATCAATGACTTCTATAGTCGACATAGAGGAAAAAGAGTTGGTAGACATAGTAATTAATGGATTCCCCAACAGCAATTTTATAAATTTATTATACGGGGCATGCAGCTTAGATTATCTGGTGCGGCGCTTGGACATGTATGAGTACCACAGACAACAGATCCGAACAGTTACAATGAAAATGGTTGGGTCAAAACCGAAGCCCTCGGAAGGTACTACCAAGAAATCTGATGCCGAAGTTCGATGCTACAACTGTTCGCAGTACGGCGCTGAAGGAAGCTGCTTCTATTCAGAACGTAACATCAGCATAGTTCCAGAATTGGATCGCTGATCTAAGTGAAAAGCAACAAAATTTGGTTCCCTTGAACTACAAATAAAAATACCCCAAGTCGCTCCATTATTTTCTCCAAAAGCGTTAAGGCTCATCGCTAACTCCTTCCACTTTTGCTCCCTAAACTTGGCACCATACGCAGTCACAAATCTATGATTTGTACGTTATTAGAATATTGGTAATATTATATTTATTACTTACTTGTCGTTAGCAACGTCTACATTTTCCTCTAAAAAGTTTGCGAGGAATTCTTTTGGGTTTCTGACGCTCGCTTACCTCTTTGAACCTTCTTCTTTGTTATCACGATAATAAATGTAGTGAAAATATTTTTTTCATATGAAAACTTTATGATGGTTGCTTACACAGTTACGTTGCACCCGAATCACCGTTGATGTGCAACAATGAAAAGATTTCGTTTCATTCCGCCTGTTATTTTCATTATGAGAACATGTTTGTTGCACGTGCTCTAATTGTATTTATGAATCCAAATCGTCGGCTAGCTCTATCAGGGCTAAGTTTCTGACCCATATTCTCAGTGTGCAGACAAAAAAAATCACTGAACTCTCCATGCCAACTGTTGAAAGATCCAACTGAGTCCAAGCCGACAAGATGTCGGCGGATGCTTACAAATTTCTTTCCGATATACTCTTGTAAATATGTTGGTTCATTATGTTATCAATAAACTCCAAGTTCCCAATCCTCGCTGCTTCAATCGCACCCCAAACCATTACATCATTGCCATCTCCATTTTTACCGTAGGAACCAAATTTTGTATTTGGAGGGCAGTATTTGGTTTGCACTCGTCTAATTCTCTGTTATTTATGAGGACAAATAAAACTATATACTTCAAGTTATTCTGAAACGTTTACTTTTCTTTAAACATACTATTTTTGAGGTGTATTTAAACTTTAGTCTCTGACTGTACGTATCAAACTTTACTTTTTCACAAACACCACCAACCTTTTTAAGTCTTTACGGAGAACCACCACTTAACTTTCCAAATTTTTGTTAACAATTAAAAATTGAATTGCACGCGCGAATACATCATCGTAGTCGGTTTCTCTTCCTCCTTTCTGTCTATGTTCGTCTAGTGGTAAATGTCGTACTCTAATTGGTTAACATACATAACGGGACTATTATTCGATGCGTTTATAAGAAGTATGGAAGTAAAAAACCTGAGTTAAGCTGAGACATTCTATTTCTTGCATAGTTGCATTTTTTATGGATTGCGAAAATTCGCTACCAAATGCTGTATGTTAGCTGGGCTTAGCATATGGTGCGCATGGGGAAAGAAAACTATGAAAAGCTGATAAAACTTTTCATTTCACGTTTTCAGAGAACCATAATCGAACTCCTGCTACGTTTTACTGCTACGTACACTGTTTCTCCTATTATATAATCCCTATACGGCTTCCTATTCTTATGTTGGTATTTTAAGTCTGCCTCTTGCTTCGTGACATTTTCTATTCTAAATTTTTCCAACTGCAAAGGATACGTAGTTACTCTGTTGCAAAAAAAAAATTTACGGGTTTCATCCATGAATTTTTTTGGTATTCTGGATGGTGTGATTTTTTACATTTCAGAACATGACTATTTCTGCTAAGTTTTAAGTGTGTTTCGCTTAAGTTCTATTGTTTTGAGTGACGATTTTAATGTTTGTCTTTCAGGCTATGTGTGACGATGTCATAATTTAAATTTACTTCAAAATAGGAGGTATTTTTGGAGTATTTTTATATATACATATATGCATGCATTGCATAATTGTAATTATATAAGTTTAGTTGTAAAAAAAAAACTTTATTGTTCACTATTTAAATTACAGCTGAAGTTAATTCTAGATTTTAATTAAAATGAAACATAAAATAAAGTAGTTAAAATTGCGTGGTAATCACAATAACACGTGTTACGTGGTAAACTCTTCGACGTCTGGTTGTCTTTGAGCACCAACTAGCTCGTAACACATAAAAAAAACGGAGCACCAAAACAGGGAGGGTTCCAACACACAACCAAACAGAGCCACTAACAAAAAAATTAAAACTACTAAAACAATTTAACAACACAAACGGAAACACTTGGGAGAGAGAACACAAATGGAAGTTCCCTACTCGCCCACCCTACCTGGGACACGACTCACCTACACAAAAAATTTTGCGGTCCCCCAACAACCCACACACTTACACTTCCTTATCCAACCATGATCTTACCTCCCCCCGAGCAAGATTCACACTTGAAGCTCATTTTTTTTTCTTCACTTCATACAAATTTATTATCAGGGCATCCAAAAAGAAAAACTTAAAATTACTAAATTGGATAGAATTTTTTACACAATATACAATATTTAATTAACAAAATAGTACGTAAACATTGTATATAAAAAAAAAACAATAGATACAAAGAAAAACTAATACATCAAAAAAAAAAAATTATTTGTCCGACCCCTTCGGAAACAAAATCCGTAAAGCGTTTTACGACGACTGCTCAACACAGAGCGAAACTCTACTCTATTCTACTTAAGGGAGCTCACTTATGGCAGTTAATTTTTTTTTGGTCCTTTAATTTCGGACAAATTTTTTCCTCAAGGATACACAAAACACACTACCACAAACTCTACAAATTCCTCCTAGGGTCGACGCACAAAACCAATACCAAATACTAAAACTTATACTAATTCCCTATACTCTAATTTAAAATTAACACTTAACACTAAATCATAATAAAAACTAACTTAACTATATACTAACAACTTTCTTTTAATATATTCTTGATTTTTTTTTATTTTTTTATTTATGAATTGATTACTTTGAATTTCTGTTTTATTTTCTCCTTATATTTCTTTAGTTTTGTTTCGTTTTTGGTTCCTTCATAAACTTTTATATTATACACAAAAGAAAAAGACTTGATACATATATATATATATATATATATATATATATATATATATATATATAGCCTGCGAAACACCCACCGAAAACGACACTAAAACAAATTCCTCTGCGCTGTCGATGGCCGCCAAAAGTTTTTTCGCGCACTTTATTTTTCCACAAATATGGGGACTGAATCCCGTATTTTTTTGGTAATGGCGCCTTTTCTGTTTGCTGCACTTCTAGACACGGTATTGGGACACACACAGAGTTACCTGTTTCAACGATGCTTAGGAGTTTGTTCTGTCCTTCTTCTCTCCCCTGTTCCTGTGAGTTGCGTCGGCGGAACTTCTTTGGCAGAGACGTTTCCAGCTTCTCCCCGGTCACTGGCTGTATTCACCCTAAACAACACAAAAAAACAACATCTTCTTCACCACATTCACTCTTGCATACAAAAAAAAACACTTATTACCTGGACGTCTATATTTGGTTCTTTTAATTTTATTTAATCTGCATCTGTTTCTTTTTTTTTATGTTTAAATGTTCTTTATTTTCTTAATTTTGTTCTATTTGATTTGATTGTTTTAACTTTACTTTTTTTTCTTTTATCCACAACCTGTGGTGCTTTAAGTTTTCTTCTCTGTAAAATAAACCGATGTTCTGTCCTTCAAATCTTCTCTATAAGTGTTTTTTCTTATTCTCACTCAAATCTTCCTACATACATTCCATTTTTCCACTCACATGCCACAGATTCCATTCACACAGACACAACACAACGATAAAATAGGCCGGGTGCCCTTTTTATGCATCCATTCACGAATGGACACCCCACCTTCACATGCAACCCTGCTCATTCATTCACAATAGCCGCTGGTGGTGAGTATCCATCAGCTGCTATTGTTCCACATTCATTCGCTCTCACACTTCCGCACAATTTTTTAATTTGTTGACCTGTTTTAATCGTCTGCAGCAGTCAGCATATTGATTTATTGTGAAATAATATTAATAATGGGAATCCATTTTTTTTGCGCAGCTATCCTGTAATATATTCTTGGCCTGTAATATATTCTTCTCAGTTATAGATAGCATAATTGAACATGCTTGTGAGTTCTGGAGAGGATCTTGTCTTCTTAATGATTGTGTCGACGGTTGACCAGCTAATTGAGCTTGGTTCGGTGGAAGGATTAGACCCTGTGGAATTCTGCGAGATGGTCTGTAAAGAGTCGAAGACTGGAAGTTCTCTTTTCCTATTATTCTTAGATATTCAGGAGTAACTTCCATTCCTCCACCAAGACGATCCAAGCAAGGTGTAATCTTCCTCTAATTCTACAGGATTTACTCGTGTTGGGTCTAGAGCTGGGGATTTGTAGTTAGTCATCAATCCAGAATCCTTTAGAATTCTCAATACTATTGTAAACAATACAAAAGAATATCAAGCTTGTGTTACATTCTCCAACTCTGCAGGTTTTAAGTACCACATGAATCTGAAATTCTCTGCTGCTTCCTCTGTACTAGTCTGGGCATTCCACCATGACATAAAACTGAGAATCCGGGGCATGTATTTTCCCATTGTCAGGAACCTTCTTGGGTGGTCAGACATAATGACTTTTTGTGTTTCACGAATCAGACATTTCGTTCCATTCCATCAAAATTGTGTAGAGATACATATGTACGCCAGGGGTTAGTATCCAAATAACATCCCTTAATCGCCTCATATAATTCTTTTCTTAATGGCTTAGGTATAAAATCATGATAGTTGGAAATATAATCTGAATTCAGCAGAGTTGAGGATTTTGCCAGTATATCCTTTTTCAGCATTTATGCGTCGATATAAAAGCCATGCGTTGCACATAGCCATATCTAAAAGATGGTCAAAAATTGTTATATACCAACGTTTGCTTCTTAGTTTAATTTTGTAGTGGCCCATTACTGAGTCTAATGGTGTTTTCTTTTCTGAAAAAAATGATGTGCCTTTTAAATATGTAATATTGTTTTCCTGTTACACTCACCCTTACAAAGGGCTCCATTTTTCGATATCATAAAGGAACAAAATATAATATTGACTTTGCATTTAAAATAATGTATAATTGGCGTATTGTAAATGGAATGCAAAGGTTTTCTAAATAAGCGATAATTGAGATAGTTGAAGCGACTTTCAACTTACAATTGTGTTTAGTTGGCAATAAGCGTTAGCAACACTGATTTTCAATAGTAAAAAGGTGTTGTAAGTAAAAAGTTTGTACAATTTTAAAAAAGTAAATTAAAATTCAATTAAAAAGCTGTATAAAAATAGAATCTCCTAATTCTTATAGAAGAATTCAAGGTAAGTAAATACATAAGCGTACATATATACATACATGATTACTTACATCGCTTTATATAAACATTCCAGTTTGGTCTAATGGTGAAACCAGAAAACTTCTCGATTTGTATGGGGAATATTTGCCTGAAATTGGGCCACTTAAAAAATTCAGAACAAAAAGAGATATGTGGTCCACAATTGCTATGGAGTTTCAAGAAAAAACTCCAAAACAATGTGAAGAACGCTTTAAAGCTGTGCTGAGGAAAAAAAGGTTGCTATTCATAACAACAGATCAACTGGCTCAAAAAGAATGGAAGTCAATTTCGAGGAAGAGATATATAAAATTTGTTTTATGGATGACTCGATTGAACCGGAAATACAAATGAGCAATTCTAAATTTTGTGAAGGTAGAGAAAAATGAAAGAACGAAAATTAATAAAATAAAAAGTAAAAGTGTTCACGAAACATTATTAGAAATTGCGGATGGGAAAGTAGAAGCTCGACAAGCACGCCACAAAAAGAGAAAATGGAATTGCTACAAAAACTCTTGAATGACAACAATTCATTGTAGATAAGTTTGCTGTTATTTACGTTGTACTGAATTAAATTCCTTCCTTTTACTTTGTACCTTTTTATATACATATATGTTTAGATTTTACCTTTATATGTTTTAACGTATCACTCATTTACCAACAGATTATTAGATTTTTGTGTTGTATACATTTTTTTTAATAAATGATATAAATATTTTTAATAAATGAAGTAAATGAGTGACATGTAGACTATAACTATTTGTAATGAAATAAAATTCGTTTTTTATATAAAATTATTTAGATATTTTTATTTTCATATGCTAATTGTTACATATGCATGTATTTGTACATGTACAAAGTATTATAATAATTTTTTGGAATATTTTAAATAGACGAACATTTATGGCAAATTATGTTTTTGAACAAATCATTGGGTCTAGCAAAAAGTTTGTAAAAGATTTTTCACTTCATCCCTTCTTATGATCCCCAATTGAGTAAGTAGGTCATCTCTTCTGTCGCTTTCAACAATATCGTCATTATCATTAACAACAGAGAGGTAGTTGGAGATTTCTTCTGAAAGCATTTCATTTCTGTCGATACAAATGTTGTGTAGAGCACAACAAGCAATAATAAATTTCGCCATTGTTTCGACATTATGAAAATCTAAACGTACTAATTGCCGAAAACGACTCTTCAATAAACAAAACGAGTTCTCTATTTTTACACGAGCTCGGCAAAAATGTGTATTAAAATTCTTTACCGCTTCAGTTAAATTTCCATAATCTCTATATGGTGTGAGCAAATATTCCCTTAAAGGATATGCTGAATCACCTAGCAAATAATATTTGTTGGAACATAAACTCGGTAGTTCTTTTCCGATAAACGAAAGTTTAAGGACTCTAGAATCATGAATTTTACTGGGAATTCCAGTAAAAACATCCATGAATCTTAACTTTGCGTCGGAAATACCTTGGAGTGTGATAGAGATTCCATCATGTTTGTTGCAATATGTTGAACGGATCTTATGTTTTGGTGCTCGGGTCGAAATATAACTGCCGTCAATATGTATTAAGAATTCCAGAAATCTATAAAAAAAATACATATGTACATATGTGTGCATAATATATCATAAAATTTAATCCAATTCAACATACCTTTTTATATTCACTAGCAACGGCTTCTTTTTCTTCATTTGTGTTAGGAAATTTTATTACTTCCGGCGCTACTTCGCTTGTAATAAAGTGTAAAACCCTATTGAAGGTTCTGTGCACATTTGAAAGCGACATGTCGAATAGGTTTGCCACTTCTCTTATTGTTGTTTTATTGCCACTGAACCTAAAGACGTATGTACATTGTATATATAATTGATTAATTGTATTCCTGCTCTTTTATACATTTTTTATTACCATAAAAATGACCGAATATGCGTCTTAAAACTTGTTTGCAATCGTCCTCCCTGATAGCTTCTTCTGATGCAGGAATAAGAATACCTCTCTCGAGTAACACGGAAATATTTTTGAAACTAAAAATTAGGTTTTATATTAATAAGATGTATCAAAGTACACATATGCACCTACGTATAAATACATACATCGGTATCTGAATAATTGTTGACCACATTTTCCACAAAGCTTTTAACACGAGGGACAAGTGGTCCGCCTCGTAAACATATAATAAGCTCATCTTCATCAGATGATAATAATTCATTTAATATAATTTTTTTAGTATTCATTTTTATCTTATACACTTTTTATCACAAAATGTGTTAAATAAACATATGGCAAAATTCTCGCTTGTATAAAGAAGTACTAAGCGCAGCTGAAAAAAATTGTATTATCTCACCCTCAAATTTAAACAAGTGTGAGATTTGCAACATATTTACCATTTATTTGTTCAACATATTCATAAAGGAAACCGGCAACTTTTCACATCTTTACATATATTTTTAGAATGGTACATAAACCCGAGTAAATGGTAACATAAATGGAACATTTTTGTCAGAAAAGAAAACACCATAAGAGGTCTACATCACCCATATGTCTATTGTACTCTGAGACTACGAAAGGACGTTCAATAGGAACGTCCTGTTTTCGCGACTTGTCCCACCTTCTAACTGTAGTTGTAGGATGCTTTCCTGCAAAGTTTGATGCTAGGGTAACGATTTTGTTATCTCTCCAAGCAACCACCGATATGTCAACTCCATTATAATTGCCGACCTGTTCTATAGACACTCCTCGTTGTTCTTTTTTAAAAGCTTTTTCCTCAGGCAGTTTGCAGTTAGGTATACGGGGTTTTCTTATAGTAGTTGTCGAAAAACAGGCGGTAACTATTATTGGTAGGTACTTCACGCGTAAGGCGGACTACAACATTAGTAGATGCCCCCAAGTCAGGCTCACCATCGAAGCACCTGTTTTCTTGCCCACTATAGACTTCAAATTTATATCCGTACCCAGAAACACCACATATAACGAAGAGTTGGAAACCCCATTTATGAGGTTTGTCCGGCAAGTACTGCTTTAGCATGCTTCTAGCTTTTGTGGAGCACATTTGCTGATCAACAGACAAATGTGCTTCAAATGAAACTTTTTGAAAGTTATTGTGGAGTGCTTCTATCAAAGTGCGGATTTTATACAATCGATCGGAATCTACATGATTATATGGTAGCATTTTGCTATTGTCATTAAAATGTAACAACTGCCTCGTATTGGCTCAAAGCTAATGTTTTCTGCCCAATACATTTTAACTTTTGGCATGTGGACTATTGACATATAATATACTATACCAATAAATTGTCGTATTTCTTCTTGTCTAGTGACATCTATAAGCTTATTAGCTTCTTTCTGAACAGAATATAAATTTGTTTCTTCTGTAATAAGGTTAATGATGTCCTCAGTAAATAGATATGAAAATATCTCGAATGGCGTATCCAAGCATAAAATGTCTGAAGGGAGCTTTTCGGATCCACGAAAACGTAGTTGATCATCATTTAGGTGTAGGCTTTTTGTTTTCCAGGTAATATTAGTCTTCAGCAAACGATTGGATATCTTCGAAGTTGCTGCAGCACTAGTGCTAGGACCATCGGAGGTCAGATCTGGATCGGTTGCAGAACTGACTACCGTAGCATTTGCGAATATAGTTGCTATAGGTGCTTCTTCTAGTTCTTCATCAGAACTTTCATCTTCGTTTGGCACCAATTTGTACGTAGGATCAATGACATCGTCGGAAAAGTCGAGGCCATCTTACTATTATCTCCCCACTCCTCTAGGATATTTTCAAGGTCTTGCATAGACAATTTGTTTATCTTTGTCATGAATTTTATAATACAAGGCCACATCTTCCATTAATCATATCTGTCATGAATTTACCTTGGAGTTTCGGTGGAGCGTTGTGTGTATAAATTCACATGGCCACTAGAAATTGGTGTTGTCGTTCAGTGGCGGTGTCAGGCTTAGTATCCCACACTGGCATCTTGTAATTGGTTGCACGGCTAAGGCTCGCTGGCATGGGCGGTGGTTCTTAGGAGACTTAGACGGACGGATTATTACGGAAAAATTGTGTCAGTGTTTGTGCGCGAACCCATGCTGCTGCACAGGCGATGACGAATGCCTGTCTTCCCTCCCCTTTACCATGGCACTTCCACTGACCTAGTGGAGGATGCCCCTGGCCTCTACTCACCATCTTTCACTGAAGGGTAACAGTTCAATTCGATCTTCTAACCCCTAACATACATTGTTCTTGCTCTTCATTGAGGTACTGTATACATGTCGCTTGCTTATTTTTATCAAATTCATTTATTTTAGATTTCTCTTCATAAAATCGGGTTCTTAAAGCTACTGGCCCTGCGTTCGAACGTGGTTACCTTGTTAAAACAAGAGTTAATTCGTAAATAGCGGACTTAAATTTCTTGATATAGAGTAAAGCACTTTCACCGAGGTATTTCACAGCTGTATTCACGATCAAGAAATATAAATTGGCTATAGGTTCTACAATGTTGGTACAAACTTACGGCTATTATAGTTAAACAATATAATTCTTTGATTATTACGTCTCTAAATTATTTATAACATATTTTGGTCGGTTTTACTGGGGTTCAGATTTGGTTCATGTTCATCTCAATTGAGGCTGAATTCCAGTTCCAAATTTTGAAAGCTCAACAAAAGCCAGAACAATAACCATAGGTATAAATATGGGATCTAGAAAAGTGGCCAAAGGTATGTGAAGTTGAATTCGGGTGTGAATATTAGGATTATCGAAAATTTGCAAATTAATATGATCGGAACAAGGGGGACGTACATATATGATTTGGAATCTCTTCCCGTGACTCAAAAAAAGTAGGATCTATACTATGCGTATGCGAAAGATTACGGATCGTATGGTAATGATTTTTAAATTGAAACCTAAATATGGAACTATCCGAATAAATTTAGGTGAAATACAAAATTTACGCACTACGGACCGGAAGTTCTAACGTGACCGAAACTATCGTGTGGTTTGGTTTTATTTTTCTCTTTAAGGCTTAATGTAAAAGCATGCAAATGGGGTACTTATCTATTCTTTTGTGGTTGAGACGGTGGAAGATGGTTTTCTTCCTTGGAGGTTTCTTCTTTCGATGATTTGGTGTTGGCTATAGATGCACGGTGCTTCTTGGATATATTATAAAATAAAAGGTTATCCGTTGAATTTGGATGTCTTCATAAATTTTGATGAAAATGGAAGGATTGGGTTGTTGGCTACTGCTTCCTGGAAGCACGCCATTGTTTCCAGAACATTACGATTTTTTTAGGGTTAAAGTGCAAAAATTAAAAGAAACACTTGTAAAGAATTCTTAGTTAACGTGCAAGAAGTTTAAAAGAAACACGGATACCAAGTGATTGGATTTTGAGGCCGGCTTATCGGTCTGCTATATTGGGTTGTGGGATGCAGGCTCTCGCTCGAGTCCTCGGCAGCCTGGTGTTGTTGGCTGCCTTCACTATGTTTTCCTGCTGCCTCGGACTATAGATGGGCGGTGTCACTTTTAGGTGCCGGCAGTAGATAGGTATATTTACCTGCCGGTGCCTTACGACGAGGATGACGCTTTCTTGAGTTTTTTTCAGCACCTTTGTTGTCTGGGACTCACGTTCTCGTGGCTAATGGTGTTCACTATGTTTTTCACTTTTACTTAGTCTTCTTTTCCACTCACCCGTTTTCCGCGGTCTGCTGTCCTTCCTCGACGAGATCTGTTGCCAAAAAGAAAGAATATGGCGCTGCACTATCCCATTGAAGTCCATTGTCTGAATTCGCTAAACACTGTTGTATAGCCGCGTAGTATAATGCAGAGGTGTTTTACGAAAGCCAACGCCCTTCTGCTACTATTTTTTACTGTGAGCTGCCAGATCGGCACATCTTCCTGCTCATTTTGATCTTACAAATAAAAGCACTTTACTTTGAAAGGAACTATAAAAAATTATCTGAATAGCGCAGTGTTGCATATATGCAACAGAACAAAATGCGTCTAAAAAATCATCACAAACAAGTTTTACAGTTAGACTTTTATTGATTATTCAAAATATCACTCTTACCTACCTTTTACTCTTACCTATCTTTTCCTTGGTATATTTCGATATTTAGAACATAGCCATCACTACTTGTCAATTCGAACAATTTTATCATTTTTTAATGAAAATTAAACTATATTCACGATTGTCATGGCTTTTGACGTGGAAGTCTAAATTTGTTTTCGTAGGCCTTTCGATTGTAAAGCCTTTATTTTTTATAAATTTTGAATGATTTATAACTCCTAATGCATTCCGTATATCCTTTTCAGCATCATTAGAACCAAGCGATTGACAGGCATCTGCATAAAATATTTTTGGTATGAGAAAAATGTATGTATATGTATGTGTGTATATGTGTATGTATGTACGCATACATATTAAGTAAATGACAGATTTTTAATAAACAAATTTACCTAGCAGCATGTCATAGACATTATTGAATAAGGAATCAAATGCAATTATTTTGCAAATTTGTATGATACAATAAATTTGTATCATAAACACAAATATTAATAAAACATTTAGTACAAGACACGCTATAACCGACAAAAAAAATATAATTTTTTTTTAATTGTATCGATCATAAAAATCATAAAAACTATTTTATGTTCATTGGGTTTTTATTTGACAGATTCCTATGATACATATATTTATCAAATACTCGTTTAATAAAAATAAAATATTTTTTATAAATAAGACAGTAAGCGCTTATCGCTAAACTTCCGAAAGAGAACGTCTTTGGCAGCTAAAATCTCCCGCACCACACTAATTTTATTATGTAGATTTGCCATTGCAAAACAATACTTTTAAACTTTTTTCACACAAGTGGCCAACAACTTTAAACACAAACTACACGTGTTTTGGTTAATTAGTGGTGTGATAACAATCAAAACAAATTATCGATAAACATTAGAGTACCCATAATTGCAAAAGTATTTAAAATAACAAATATCAAATATTTCAAGGGTACTCTAATATACATATGTTTAATTTATCACACACATATGTTTAATTTATCAAATAACTTTGCAAAAATATTTTATTTTATTTAAGAAATTTATTATTTAGGTAATGAAACTAAAATTTTATGGGTTACGAAAAGAATTTATTAGTCATGCGAAATTATTTAAGCAATGATGTTTTCGATTTAACGATTTCGATTTGTGTTGGGTATACGTAAAAGCTCCCCGCTTTTTCTGGTAACTAGTTCCCAGCTAGTAGTTTCACTAGTTACTTAGGTTATTGTGAATTAATAAAGTTTTAATGTCCAAAGGCAAAAAATTCATATAAATATTAAATATAATTTTCTCGTTTTTATCAGGACTGAGTTCTAGATTTTTATGAATCTGCAAATTAAATTAAATTAGTGTTAATTAAATTTAAATTTTTTTCAAATTTATAATTGAGTTCTTCTATGTTACAAACCTTTACATAAATTGCTTGTTGTCGCAGTATGAAATAATCCTCCTTAACTGAAAATTGAGACCTTAACTTTACTAGGATATCCTTCCATGGAGGGTTGGGTAATCTCTCGATACGCCTTAGGGCCTTTCCCTGTAACTTGTTCGCCAAAACTGATTTTACGTTGATTGACTTTCCGCTGGGGTGAAGGATAGAATATTTGTCACATCTCTAAGATAATTACCCAAGGTGTAGCCATCATCTCCAGTAAATAGAGGAGGGTTTCGCGCTTCTCTCAAGCATTCTGCTAATTCAACTGTTGTCATCTTCAAATATTTAGTTTTTCGTTGCACTATTTAACTGTCACAAATGCTATTTATATATTTATTTTTTTTATAGTTAAATATTAACCCCCCTATTCATAAAAAAATAAAACGTATTTGAAATCTGTTTTAAGAAAATTTTTTATGAAAAAATTTGATTAAAACACATTTCAAACTTATTTTAAATTTTATGAATACCGGGCTAAAACTTTAACTTTTTAGAAAATGTAACTTAATTTTCTTTCTAAATTAATGTATGGATTTCTATTTTAATAGTGAACCTTTTGTTTATGTAAATTGTATTACAGGATGTTAATTTCCCAACAGGCTATAGGTTCAAATCTGCGAAACTGCAAATTATTTTTTATTGTATTTTTTTTTTTTTTTAATAAAAACGTGATTGCATTCTATTTATTAATTTTTTTGAGAAATGGAATATTTAGAATATTTTTCATAATCATTAAACCAGCAGAACGGATCAGTACTGATTTCGAGGCCGCTACGCCATCTCATCAGCGTTCTTTGTTCAATTTTTCCACTTTTGCAAGTGGTGCTAGTTAGTAGGAATATCAACTATTTAACCAATATTTCAACGAAAATTGAATATGAGAAGTTATCACATTCATATTATTAAGTTATTACATTTTTGGTTAGTACGAAATTCCCCAACCCTGACAATTATTCTTAATATTCCACTCTCAAAAAAAAAAAAAAAAATTAATAAATAGAATGCAATCACGTTCATTTATTAAAAATAAAAAAATAAATAAAAAATAATTTGCAGTTTCGCAGATTTGAACCTATAGCCTGTTGGGAAATTAACATCCTGTAATACAATTTAATTTTCTTTCATTACATATATATTTTTCGTTGAAAAAGAACTTTGTACAAAAATACTTTGTAAGAATATTAATTATTCATTGATGTTTTTTTTTTTTAAATTTCCATATATGTCAACTCCGTGAAAAATCCTTTTGTATAAGATAAAACACTTCGCGGCTTAATTAAAATATCAATCAGGCATGTTCCAGAAAAGTAGTGGATTAAAAGTAAAATGAAAGTTTAAAAACTTGACTTTTTGTTATTGATGCTCGGCAAAAGTAGTGCTTCGCTATTTTATTTTCTCATTCGAAATGAACTTCGAAAAAATAAACAGGTGACACATTAGTTTTAAATAAAAATCTAATATGATATTTGTAAAAAGCAGAAAAAATAAAGATATACATATGTATGTAAGTTAAGGATTCTCCAATGCCTGATACTAAAAAAATTACATTAAGTCGCTCCAACTGCGCCTGTTTCCTTATAGGAATAAAACACTTGTATTTTCAATAACTTTTTATCTTTATTAATTAAAACTTTAATTTTACTTTTATTTAATTTAACTCGACTTATTTAATTCAGCGCGCAACCAAGAGTAACTGTTCAACTTCCTATTTCCATTCTTGTCACCTTACACAATAATTAGGCCGCAGCAACACGCGCGAATATTAGACGCTGATTTAGCAATATTACTTTCTCATGAATTAAATGCAAGCAGGCAATTATGCTGGATACGCGTGCAAAGGCTAGTGAACTTTGTAGACGTTGAGTCAGCTTTATTAATTACGTTGGCAGTATTAGCGCTGTTGATAACTTGTATATACGTATAAATAATTACATAAAAAAAAGAAAACATTAAAAAACATGAATTCTGTGCTAACTCGATCAATATAACAAAAGCGCAAAAACAAAATTACAGAGGCGGATTTTGCGGGGTCACTCAAATCCTTTGAAAATTACTAACTGTAAATACTAATTTTTTAAAGACAAATTTAATATTGTATTCTCTTTTTTTAATCACTTTTTTACACATTTTTTTTTGCAGACGCAAACGTTTTTTCACATTGAATAAACTTAAACAATAAAGAAATATAAACAAAATTGTCTACCTATTGAGAAAGATAGAGGGAGAGAGAGAAAAGTAATATAAAAAGTGCTGACACATTTGTTGACAACAGTGTTGGTATCTCTAGAGAGAACAAAAGCACCGTAAGCTGCTCGAAAAAGGGTAAAAAGCGCAAACAAAATACAAAAAAAGGGTAAAAAAGCACCATAAAAAATATTTAAGAAATTGTATTTTTGCCTAAAAATATTAAACAATTTATAAAAAGTGAAGGTTTAAATAAGGTGTAAATACCCAAAATTCAATTTCAAGTTTTTGCTTCAAAATAAATAAAGGACTTGATATCAAATAGCTGAATTTATTAACATGTTAATTAAAATAAAATCACAATTCATTTAATAAAAGTAAAAAAACGTAACAAAACAAAAACAGGAGTAAAAGAATATACATACTACATATAATTAGGTACATATGTATATATAAAATAATTTGTTTAGACAAAACTTAAAAGTATATGTATGTACATATCGCTCCTTTATTGCACCGTAATCATATATCAAAAGTGAAATTTTAAAAATGTTGGCGGGTATGTACTGTACATATATGGTCTGTATTGGATTTTTAGTGAGTATAACTTTGGTTTGGATTAAGCATATGCTACTGAAAAACTTTTTGCATATAAAGAAATACCTTCAACATCACTTTTATCTATGTTTTGGTTTTTTTAAGATATGATCATGTTGCATTAAATGAACGATGTGCAGTTTAAAAATTTCAGTAAATTCTAAATTATAAGGAATCGATTAAAAAAGGGAATTCAAAATCGAACGAAATTCATGATAGCATTTCAATCGATTGTTATTTCATTTTCATTTATTTTGCTATCAAAAATATCTATTTCGTCTTCGCAATCAGGCCACAAAACAGTTGTAATAAAATATTGAGATTTTTGGTATGTCTCGTTCGAATTTATTTTGCTACAAACATTTAAAGGCAGTTGAAAACTACTACAACATGCATTTTCAAATTTTAAACCGTATTTAATATGCAGTAACGCATTTGCTGAATTTAAAGACAACCGGTTTCTAATTTTTGTTTTAAACAAATTCATCAAACTGAATGTTCTTTCAACCTCAGCGTTTGAATAAGGTAGCGAAAGTAATCGTAAAACAAAACTACTTAGGGGAATAAATGGGTTTTCTCCCAAAGAATCTTTGAAACTGTGGACTTCTATCCAGAAATCGTCGGTATTTTTTGTGTTTATCCATTTATGTAGCCTAATATTTGCCAGACAAACTTCTATTTTATTAATGGCGCTTGAATCATTCATAAATTTTTGAATAAAATCTATAATATCATTTCTATTATTTTTAAAAATATTATCTACACTAAATAATGACAAGTTTTGTAATAAATTAAAATTTTTTGGCAACTTGCGTCTCAACTCTATTACAAGATTTTTTATAAAATCTACTAAATTAGTTTGTATAGCTTCTTTGTCATTTGCACTTATATTATAGTCCTTACAAGATTTTTCAAATATGTAACCAAGATGACAAAACTCATTAATGTTTTCATTTAAGTTACCTTTAAAATAATCAAAATCTTCATTCGGTACGATGATTCTATTTGTAAGACTTTTCAATAAGTAATATAAATCATTATATAATTTAACATGGTCTGCGTTATCAGCCTCGAACGCCAAGTTCACCTTCTGAACTTCTTCTAATACTGAACCCAGATAAGTTAAATATATTAAATTTTTATGGTCATTATACATATTTTTCAGCAAGTTGGAAACAAAACAATTATCTTTTAGTAAATTAAAATGCGTTTTTAGTTCCAGCCACATTTTTAATATAGCCTTTACAGCTCTCTCGATGGATAGCCACCTTGTGTTGGACACCATTGGAATCTTTTGTGGATTCAAATCGTCGTTATTTAACAATTTAAAAATTTTGTTGTAAGCTTTTTGCCTAATTGGAGAATGCGAAAACCAATTGTGAGTTTCTTTCACAAGAAACTCCAAATTATTTGGAAAACTTTTTGATGTTGCAGCACATACAGCTAGTTGAAGGGAGTGGCAAACACATCGAACTAAAATTAAATTTGGAAGATCGTATTTTTCTTCAATTTTTCTGTACAAGCCATTATGTGTTCCAGTCATTACTGCAGCATTGTCTGTTCCTATAGCTACTAAATGTTTGAAGTCCAGCTGCAAAATATTTAGAAGCCGCTCCAAGCCATATAGGATATCATCAGCAGTACCACCTTGCAAATCTATTAACCCCAGGAAGGTTGTTACAAACATATTTTTTTTAGTGCTGTAATATCTAACAACGACACCAAGTAATTTTTCCACTGAAATATCAGTTCCTTCATCCAATATAAGGCTAAATGGAACACCTTTAATGTCTTCAACAATATTTTTTATAAAATATGGAGCTATAACATTTGATATTATGCTTGAGCACTTCTTTCTGTGTAACTTGAACTGTGCAGCTTTACTATCGGAAAAGAGGTTGGTACAATTATCAGACAAATGGTCAATAGCCGAAAAAGATGTATGTACTGCTGCATACAAGCTTAAAAAGGCTTGTGCTTTTTGATTTTCTGTAGGCTCCCTTGTTCTAAACGATAGCTCAGGCTGCAACACAAAGCTGTTGCTTGGTTCCATTGCTTTTTGATGTTTTTTTGTTTGGCTGTGGCGCAATAAATCGCTGTGACGTGCAATGATTTCACAATGGCAACAAACACAAAATGCCTTTGTTGTATCTTTAGCAGGTCTTAACCATTTTTTAAAAAATGGATTAGCGTCCCAAACTTTTCTGTATTTTTGTTTCTCCATCTAGAAAAAAGAAAAATATATGTAGATACACTTTACCAATGTTTATTGTATACATACTTACTTCCAATCAATTATTAAGCAAAGCACTATTTTAAGATGTGCCACTTTAAAGTAAGTTATTTCCTTTTTTATTTTGTAACACAAATTTTTGCTTTTAATCACAATTTTGCTAAATTATGTACTTGTTTTCTTTAACTTTGTTGCCGCTATTATCATAAAAAAATTTAGGAAGGCTTTAGTTAAAAGAAAATATGAAAAAATTCACGGTTGCTTAAAAAGTACTATTCGCTCTTAAAAGAAGTATGTAGCTACATTTTGTAACTAAAAAATCTCAGTTGTACAAAAAAGCACTGTGAGAAATTGTGAAAAGCACTTAAAATACCCGCTTTTTAAAAACGGGTATTTAACAAAATTTCGCGCGTATGAAGAGGCAAAAAGCACCAAAAAATACCCGAAAAGCACCAAAATGCCATCACTGGTTGACAATGAGAAATATACTAGAATCGTCGTCTCTATATTTTTCTACTCACATGCAGAATTAAAATTGGGGACACGTGAGCTGGAGTGTTTGTCGTTAGGGAAAGGAGTATGGCTCTGGTTTGACTAAAGGGAACTTAGTATACATATACATATTATGTATGTATGTACACACATACCAATGTATGTACCGTGATGTTATTTTTATAGAATACAAGGCTTTATATTTTTATGAACAAAAAAAACTAAAACACTTACCGCTTTCAAATAGTACTTTGGCTACATATCGTCCGCCTCTAAATTTTGCCACACAGGTGTTTGCGTCTTTCAATGTAATGCGCTTAGAAGTTGCGATGTCAAGTTCGCCATTTGAAATTGTAGTAGGTATAGCTTTAATTTGTAAGAAAGCATTAACATACATTTTACATATGTTCTCTAATTAAAAATGTATTTACCTGTTTTCTTTCGCCTTTGTCGAGGATACATTCATAGAAGCTTGCCTATAAACGATAAAAGTACTTCTGTATGAATATAAGAAATGTACTGTATCATTGTAATGTGCAACATACCTTTTCTTGTTTTCCCCATTATTAACGTTCCAAGCTCACTTCCTATATGCATGTGTGTATATATTCTAATAAAATATTGATAGACAACTTTCATTATATATACATCCTACATACATTCCTATAAATTCTTTTGAAAGAATTTACTAGAAGAGCATGCTCAACACAATTGTACGTATACGTGAAGAAATTGTCTATGTAAACATGCATTGAGGCTCCAAAAGGCAATTTGGAAACTAAGTTGCTAACGATAGAACCTCCAACTCCTAGCTCTGGATTAGCGTTACCTGTGCTTGCACCTTGGTAACGTATAGCTGGTATAAGATATCCTAAACGTGTTGCCACACACCAGTATTTGAATCCAAAACGTATTGGTTTGCCGTGGATATGTTGTTTTGTACTGTGATGACCGTAATAGGGAATCGTGGATTCATCAATACTTACTTCATGAAACTGAGACCAATATTGCATAAATTTTTCATTTAGTTTCTCCCATAGAGGTCGTACTTTAGTGAACTTGTCTTGGGCATCTAAAGTCGCATTATCAGAAACACGCAAAAATCGCAGTATTTGTTCCTTTCTTTGGTCATTTGATTTTCTTTTTCTTGAAGTAGTCTGTTCTTCATTTCAATGGCGTATATAGAAGTTGATGACACTTTCACAAAATCCTCGCAGATTTTTTGTTCCGTGGCTAGTATGTGTTCATGTGAAGTTTCTTGAGATGATTGTTTATGGTGGATTCTACCAAACTTACTTAATTGAAACGCGTTCTTTAATTTTTGAATCATAACTGGCTTTCATATATTTTATGTTCTTATCATATATTTTATGTTCTTATATCTTAAGTTAATCTAAATTCTTAGGGTTCTATTTACATAAAGTGAATAGGGAACATACTAATATTGTACATATAAGAGAATGTACCATAAATGTTAATCTCAATAAATGTTAACCATTAAGTGAAGCATACATTTATGTATACGGCAAGTATCAACTTACAATTAAAAAACTAATTAAATAATGGGTGATTAGATAATTGCACTACTATACCTTGGGCAACACCTTCAGGATTATGTTGTTTCTGAAATTGAAGCAAGTTCGCTTCTTCCAAAGGTAAGAGTGCTAATAATTTGCACAGGCCTCCACCTGTTGCATTAAGCTCAGCTTTATTGTTCGTTAACTTTTTTTTACTTTACATTTAAAATCTCTCTAAACCAGAACATATGGCACATTTTAAAATTTATCCTTTGAAGACCATTTTATCCTCACTATTTGCCTGCCATCGCTGTTTCTAATTGGTGGTCCAATAGAATTTAGCTTCGTCTTGATTTCTTCCTATTTTTCTTTAAAATTATTACCACTTGAACCTTTGGGTAAACGTGGGTTAATTTCAAGTTGTTGTATTAACAGTTCAAATTGTTTATTGGTGGTAATTTAAATTTTTTTTTCCATTTTAAATCTTCTTTTAAAAACGTAACCATGACAGTTGAAAAGCTGGCAAGTCTAGTGTGTCTCCTCTACTTTCATTTAGATTTAGAAAATACAATTGCACAAAAGTTGTGTAAAATATTTTTGTATTGATCATTTTAAAAATGTACTTAAGATATACAAATTGCCAACCTCTCTCTCATTTCCAGCTCCATAACTTTTATTTTTACTTTTTTTTTTACTTTGCATCTCCTTTTCGCGAATCTCCACTTCTCTTTCCTTTAAAGGTATTTCTCTTTCTTTCAAACTATATTCTTTTTCTGCTTTTGCCTTTCTGAAGCTGAGCATTTCTGATTGAATCGACATTATATCAGAAAGAGCCGTCCTGGAGTATATTCCTTTTCTGCTGGTGGAAGGTACATTTTCATCTTCCTTATCTGAGCTGTTGGATGATGAGCTTTCTGCAATTTCCACTTCCGTACTTACAACATCTGCTGTTGAATCCAAGCTTTGGCCTTGTTGTATGTCGTACGCATGTTTCGTACTTTCGCCCGCACCAACTTGTATTCTACATTCACCTTCATCTCAGCTGAAAATCTTTTATAATAATGTTGAGCAATTGGCTTCTGCAAATAGATACATAAATATGTGATGATTTCTCTTTTTTTTATTATTTTTAAAAAGTACAAACCTCAAAATCTCTATTTGCCATTAAAAACTCAATCAGCGACTTTTCTTCTACCAGATTCCACTTTTTAGTTGGACTCATGCGCACACGTTTAACTTTTGGCTTAAATGTAAATATTTTTAAATTAAAAATTCCATTTTATTTTTAAAAAATGGAATTTTTAATTTTTATATTATTATAAAATTTTTATTTTGCTACACAAGACTGTTGGAATAAATATGTATGTATAAACAAAAACAGCTGTTGCCAGTGATAAGAGCTGAATAAATTTTTTGGCGGCGGCTAGTGGAAAAACGTTCAGTGGCTGCCACTTAAATAACTTTCACTATCACAATTTTCCAACTTGTATATTTTTAGATGTCGTAGTTTTCTGCTTTCTTATATATTTTAAGCTATAAACATGTAACTTAATGTAAAGATATAAAAGTGTGAAACAGTTTTAAACAAATTTTTATTCTTGTATCATATACAAGTAGCGGCGGCTTCCATATGGTAACGCCGGCTCGACTTAAGAGTTGCGGCTGGTCGGCTGAGATTTTTTCTGCTATTTTATGACAAAACAATGAACATAGTAGCTCAAAAAGTCTTATTATGTTATGACTTTTTTGTTTGCAGAACAACAAAAATTTTTTTAAACTATACTAAAATATTAAGACATTATGACAATATGACTTAATAGCACACCGTTTGAATCCCCTAATTATATATTGTGAAGCTTGATTTTCGGTCGGTAGTTATTCTCTTGCCAAAAAATACTTCTACAGGCCTCAGGTTGGTGGTAGAGCGAATAGAGTTATTATACTTATATGGTGCCTGATGCAGTAAATCTGCAAAGGATTCTCAGTGTTTTTTCGCTTTTGTGCTACGCATTATCTCATTAACTGTTGTATGGGATCTTTCTACTTTGCCATTCGTGGTACTTATATACGGTGGGGCTTTGTATATTTGTATTCCGCATTGGTCTTCTAATATAAATTTTATTGAAGGGGGTGCTAGATATTTCTCATTGTCAACAACAATTTGCAGGGGAAACCCAAGTAAAGTTATTAATTCGCGCAGTGGTTCCTTTATATCTACCACTGCCCGTGAGTTTATTATTTTTCCTGATATAGATACATGGATATACTTTTAATAAGCCATACAATAATTGTCAAAAAAGATAAAAATTAATCATCCTGCCCATAGAAATAAATCCCAGTGAGCTCCGGGACCTCATCAAACTTATAAAAATTAGTGGTGCCAAAAGCAATCGACGGCTTCTGTGAAATCATCATTTGAAGTTTTTCTTTGATCCCATGTAGACCTGCAAGCATCTCAGGTTTACCTCCATTCCAGTCCCTAAATTCTTCAGTGTCTGTTGTTAAGACTTTAAACAAGTCACCATTGACAACAACACGTTGGTTGGAGAAACCTAAAACTCTGGAGCCCTACTCATTTGACCTTTTCCTCCCGACAAAAACGTTGTTTGGGGTGCACTAGCTGGTTTCGTCACTTTTCCGAATCTAATCAGTCTAAACAAAGCTATTTCTTCACCCTCTCCTCTTCTTTCCATGATATTCCCTATTCTCCTTCTGGTTAGGAAATCGTGGTCAGTCATGAATTTTAATAAATCCTTCTTTTGGGTCCCCCAAACAGAATGAAACAACATTTCTTCTTTGATTTTCTCTGTCATCAATGTTGTAGCACTCATTTTAAATTGTTCGTTTGCAGCCTTCTCCCAGAACATATAAGCCCATGAACCAGAAAAATTCCATGTGTTTTATAGCCTTATGTACCATTGTATTTGTTATTGGAGTGTTCGGAATCATTGTTCCAAATAATTTTCTATACACGTCCCAACGACGAGCCATAGTGAGGAAAAATGCAAATGGAAAGGCTATTGGAGGAACTGGTGGTTCCAAACATGGCTACATCAGCCAGAGTGGACATTATTACAGTTTCCTCATTTTTTGAGCCAGCCAAAACATTGGAAATATCCTGGGCGTTTGGTATTAATTTGAAAGATTGGCAGAAAGCTCTTTTCCATGCTTTCTGGTATTCTCTTTCGGTTTGCATGGTGAGATTGATAGCTATAGTCATTGGCCCTAGACTGTTCTTCATAGATGATTGTATAGTGGGATTATAAGATGATCCTGTAGCCAACATTGCATTCTATAGTCTTAGCACATACTGCCCAATTGGAACCTGGTGGATTGTATATCCAGATTTTCTCAGAGTAATATTGTTTGTTCCCACTCTGAACTCATTAAACCGAGCCCGAGAAACTGTTAGTGCAAGAATTGACCAACGTTCCCGTTGCATTTTTCTCACTTTCACTCACTTCGTACTTGAATCCATAAAGGCTTGCTATTGCTTCATTGTGGGTTCAATACTCTTCCATTCCATTTTTACTCCATTTGCCTCAAATTGAAATGAAGGAGAAGTCAAAGTAGCAATTCTGGCCTTTCCATTTGCTTGCTGTCTCAACTTTGTGTGGATGGTCCACAGAATTGCAGTTATATCTGCCACTATCTATTTTATTCATCTCATGGAGGTTTTTATAGATGATGCAGATTGTAAATGGAAATGGATCTTTTCGCCATGTAGTTCCATCTTTTCCGATGTATTGAATTTCATGATTTCCTTCATCTCCTTCAAGTTCCTGTTCAGAATGTGGCTCATAATTGCTCACTATTTCTTGGTCACTTTCATCACTAGCATATCCTCTTCCTCATTCAAGCTAATATCTGATAAAAGCGTCATCAGTCGCTCCTACTCTCTTTCGTAAGAAGCCATTTTTCACTTTTTAACACTATGTGATGCACTTTTATACTGAACACAAAACTTATATTGTTTTATTATAACAAAAAGAAACTGATCATAAATTTATGTATATGAAGTCCATGGAATAACTATATCTATTTGTCATAGCAACAGTTGCGCTCAACATTACTCCTCGCATATAGTTTCGATGACCAGGGGCGACCCTTGGCATCTTGCTAAACCACATGCGGGAGCATGCATTCGCATCAACTCGCAGAATAAGAGGTGAGTTACTCGCTAGTAGTAACACCCTATCCATAAATTGTAGAGTTCCAGGGGACTACTGAACTCACAACAAATGTTAGCCAGCAGCATCCTCCCAAAAGTCCCTTCTGCAGCTAAGCATATCCCCCATCTGCTACAACTAACAACGGTGCAATCTACATCCTCACTGTCCACAACTATTGCAGAAATTTCTGGCAATTAGAAAATACTTTCATAGAACCCGGCAAACCTCTAACTCGACCCTTGCTACGAAACGGCTCTTGGACAAGGCCAAAATGAGCTCTACGGCGCTTCATGGCCTGCCCAAACTCGCACGTCGCCACGTAAGCCCTTTGAAGGTTTTGCTGTAAAATACGAAAGCCATCCTGCCTAAATATACCGGCTAGGCAGCTGTCATCATTAGATGATCTGTAGACCACCCTTTAAATTCACAATTTCTGCATTTCATCGCATTGGGGCATCTAGATGCAAAATGTCCAGACTTACAACATCTCCTGCATACATTCTCCTTAAACCTGCATTCGCGCACTACATTGTCGAAACCCATGCATCTGTAGTGTGACATAACAGGCTTCTTAGTTTTCGCCAGAAGTCTAAACCATTTTATATACACACCAGTCAGTAAAAGGCGGTCCTCAACCCCTTTTGTACATTCCAATATGACATGTCCGCCAACATTCTTTTAAAATCGTGTGGAGTCATTGAATCCTTAAAATTCATGTCATACAAATCTGACATAAATTCATCAGGGGTAATCTCCGAATGCACTCTCATTACCATTATTTTAGACCCCAACGCATCTTTAACAGATACTTCGAGTCCCACCTCTGCAAACTTTTTGTTTTCTGCACCGTTTTTTCGTTCAGCTGCAGATGGAGTTCTGATGACAGCACCGCCGGCATTACGTGTAGGGCGCACTTCGTGCGCACGCACAGCTAATGTCGGACCCACCTTCTTAACAACTTCATCAGACTTTGTGGGAGCACCACCCTCTCCCTTCACCACCACTGACCAGGTTTCTACTAGTTTAGGAGGAGCCACCGGCGCAGGTACACTCGTTGTTGTGACTGTCTTTGTCACATTGTGCCCTTTCGTTGCTGAACCAACTGCATCAACACACCCTCTCAGCCACAATCTTCATGAAAAGTACTTCGTACTTTTTTGTTGATACTTCACGAACCATTTATAAATCAACTCCATCCGCCAACATCACCTCCATCAAAGACTCAGTAAGAGCCTTCATGGATGCAATCGCTTTATTAGCACCATATTGAATAGCTCCGTTATTTGCACCTTTTTTCTTTCTTCTTTTCTCATCTACAACATTTGCCACCTTTATGCCTTCTTTAGCACTAAACATGTCCATTTCAGTGATTTTCCGCACGGACACCAGTAGCACCTGAAGTCCAATTGGAGTCTGTCATAGGAGGATCAACTGCCTCCTTTTTTTCGATTTTTATTTTCGACAACTGAAGGTCTATCAGCCACTGTATTTTTACGTTCGACGATTTTCCTCCCAGTTTTTGGTGAACTTGGCTTCGCCCTCTTCCCCTTTAACTGGGGGGTTAAAATGTAATTCGATTCGAAGCTGTCGTATGTATATAAGTTTCGACTAATTCTTCTTGATTGTTGAGGTTAAATAGAATTCTTTTCTCTTCGGATTGAAGCTGCCTGTTGATAGTTGAAGTTATACAGAATTCCTTTCTCGTTGGCAGACAACCAAATGTTATGAGCTTCCACCAACTGCCACATGGAGGAGAATAGATGTTGAAAGTCATTTTTTGTTATTGTGTTGACTCCGGGTGGAAAGTACAAAGCAACTTTATTGGATTTTAACTTTACGATTGGCCTTATGCTCGCTCAATACAAACTCTGTACTTCACACGTTTTGTGTTTTTTGACTCCCTTAACTTTCTTGGCTTTATTGCGTTTCTTCGTATTTTCTAACGACTCGCTTTTTCTCTCCATAGATCCTGCAGTTTTGTGGATAATGGAGTGATGTGTTGTTTTTTTTTTTTGGTGGAGTGTTTTCTTTTGTGTTTACTCCAAAACGGAAGGTTCCTTCGATTCCGCTCACAGCTTTATCAATTGAAAGAAAATCCACTACTTTTTCTTCGAGTTGCGTTAAAGAACAAAATTTGCTTGGACCAACCCCTGTTCCTGAAAGACTATTTTTGTTCTGACGGTATTTAACCTTGATGTCGTTCTTATAGTCAGTCTATACCTAAAAATTATATTAGTTAACTTATTGGTTTGATTTTTAGTGTACTAATTACTCACTTTTTTCCATTTCCATGAGACTGTTGCAACTTCAATTCCTTCGACGTTGCAAACAAACTCTACAGAAGATCCTCTATTGTTCTTTATCATTTCCTTTTCAGTCGGAAGTTTACAATGTTGAATTCGGTTTCTTATCGTACCTACACTCAAAATTCCTTCTTTAGCTACTAAACACATGAGCAGGGGCAAGGAAGTAAAATAATTGTCAAAGTATAGTTGAAAATTTTGATTTCTGGGAATAATTCGCGCCAGTCTCATAACTACATTGGAAGATGCTCCTAAGTTAGGCTCGTTACTAGTGTTTGGGAATTCCCGGACTTATTCATTTCCCGAGAAACGGGGAAAACACATCCCGGGAAATTTTTTTGTTATAATATCAACCATTAAAAACATTAAAATTTTACAAAATTTTTGGTTAAAACAGTTTTATTAAAAATAAACAATATGTGTATCACAAATTCAGCTTGTGTAGTTTTACATTAAACATACAAAACACAACAAAAAAAACAATTAAAAAAAATTTGAGATCTTCAGTACAAAACTTAGACAAAAAAAAATAACATATATACACACGATTATATGTATATAAGTTTTTAGTTTCTTAAAAATGTTGTTTTTAAAACAACTAATGCGTTGAGTAAGTCACTGGACATTCTATTTCTCCACTTCGTTCCAAAGTGACCAGCAAGACAAAAAACTCTTTCGCTTTCCACCGAAATTGGTTTTATGGTTAAAAGAGCATTATACTGGTTTTCAATATTTCTTGTTCTATTATTGCTTACTTCATACATGTTTAACTCTTTTTTAAAGTACTTTAGATTATTAATTTTCCGATATTTTGGCTTTGCCTTTGGATTAGTGATATCATTCTCCAATTTTTTTTTTGAAAGTAGCATCAGCTTGAATTTCTGTGATATCACCATCACTACTACATTCTTCAGCATCTGAAAAACAGTTCATAAGAAGTCGTTTATATATATGTTGTTATATATATTATGTTGTTATATGTATATATATATATATATATATATATATATACATATATATATAGATATATGTATATATGTTATATATATTATATATATATATATATATATATATATATATATATATATATATATATATATATATATATATATATATATATTGGTGTTTCGTTTGTATTAATTTGGGTTTCTGGTAGCGAAATCTGTAATACATGAATATGTATGTGTATTATAAATTAGTTCAGTTTCATCTTTTACAAAAGAAAACTTACCTCGAACAAACCATCGGAGTCGAATTGGTTGGTGTCGACAACAAACTCATTTGGAAGCCACGCAGGAATATGGTCTTCACAAATATCTAACTGAGGTGGCTGCGGGCCTACGCCTGTTTTATTTATCTCCCTCCGATGGTTGGACACTTCTTTTCTTGCGTGAATTTTTGTGACTATCCACTGGGATTTCAATTGAGCTAAAGACCTTTTGCTGCCATTGCACATGTTGTTGAAACTGGAACAAAATGTATATCGTAAAAACATATAAAAAAAAGTTTATTGTTCATACCTTTCTTCGAGTTCCATCCACGCATTTTTCTTTTTATTATTGGTGTTTGTGTCTGTGTTTTTATTTTCTATCACCAGAGACGACAAAAATAGCAGAAAAAACATTTTATTATAGCAGAAAAACATGAGAAAAATGGCAGTAAAAATAACAAAAAAGTAGCAAAAAAAAGCATTTTTTATTTCATATATTTTTTGGTTTTTAACGGCCTTATGTATAATGAAAAATTGGCCTTAATACGATCTGCCATACAATTTGACATTAAAACTTACCACAAATTTACAAATTGTGAAAACAGGTGTGCCATATAGTCTTGCCATTCAGAAAATTTTTTGAAATAAAAACGAAATGTATCATTTTTGATGCAGCCCACAAGGTTTGCGCAAACGCTCGGCGAAATGTAGTTAATACCACGCTTCCTGAATTTTTTTCCACAGTTCGTCCTTATTTTTACTTTTAAAGTCTCCAATTTGCTTTTTAAGACTCACCAGAGGTGTTCAATAGGGTTTAAGTCTGGTGACTGTGATGGCCACTGTAATACCGGAACATCATATTCGACAAACCACGATTTAACACTTCTCGCAGAGTGCTTAGGATCATTGTCCTGCATAATTTTACGGGCATTTCCTCCTCCCCAAATGGAAGCATGTTATTTTTTTGGATCTCCAAATAATCACTGGCGCTCATTTTTCCCTGTACTAATGAAATTTGACCAACACCAGACGCAGAAAAACAGCCCCAAATCATTAAGGACCCTCCACCGTGTTTGACTGTCTTTTTTGTGTATTTTGGGTCTTGGAATACTTGTTTGCAGGACGTTGAACATACGTTTTTCCGTCCGATCCAAACAAATTTATTTTTGTTTTATCTGACTACAATACATGTTTGGCGATTCAGATGTTGTTTGGCAAATTGTACTCGTTTTTTTATATACATATATTTGTTTTTTTTTAATATATTTTGTGGTACATATCTTGCTCACTCGACTGTCCGTTTTGAAAGCTAAACTAAAAAGAACTATCTCACGTGAAGTTGCTGCTTTCACCACCTTCATTTCTTTGGTGGCGTGATGCGCTTCTTTTTCTAAAAGTTTCTACACCATGCCATTCAACCGTTACTTTTTCGTAATTACTCTCTTTTTATTATTTCATCCTTATGCCTTCGCCAGGGACCTGCGCCGAGGAGTTTTGTCGGCGGCGGCTGGCTGATGAAAATGACCTCGGCGGCGGCTGAAAATCGGCTGACAGCCGGCTGAAATTCGACTACTGTCAATTAACAATACAGACGTGCACGAGTACACCTGTTTGCACCAGTTTCAGCGTTTTTTTGCTTTGAGTGCGTATTGATGAGTATGTGAGAATTTCTTGTATAAGTTTGTATTGTTATTCTCTCCAAAAAAGTAAGTGTGAGTGAGTTAAAGTAAAAAAAAAAAATACTACATTTATTTGTACATGCTTTGACGAAACAAGTATAGTGGGTACTAGTGTCGATACAATAGATAACTTATGGTGTGCTTATCTAAATAAAAAAAAACTAAAGAAACAACACACAGTGGGGTATGTGATGGTTTTTTGGTAATAATTCATTAACTTTTAAACTACTGGGCCGATTTTGATGAAATTTGGAGTATCAGTAGAAGAACAGTTGGGCTTTTAGACAAATGTTTAATAAACTGTTTAGAGATTGTACGTTGACCTTATAGTGGACCAAATTTGACCCCGAATATGTAAAACTTATTGGTCTTCGTAACTTTCGCTAATATAATCAGACAGATATTATCTATTGCATGCTGTATGATATGGACGTGAATTTACTAACAGAAAATGAAAGAAATAAATACAATATTATAAATAATTTTAAAACCATAAGTTTTATTGGGTTTTTTTTACAAAAAATTTAAAAATTAATATAGGTACTTCAGTTCTTAGATACTTTTATAGAGTCACCTGAAATCCAAAAGGCCGTAACTAATCAATAAATTTAGTTTTTTGTATTCTTAAGCGAAGAATGTCTTTAATTCATGAAAACTCAATGTTGATTTTTTATGTTAGTTACCGCCTTTTGGATTTTCTGTGACGATATATGCATATGTTAAAAAAAAACTAAAAACACAGTTAGGGACAATAAAATATATATCGCTGGCTGGCCTGCAAAATGGCCTATAAGAGTTTGGGAAAATTTATTTTTATTTGTTTTATTGCAGATGGACCGCATAGCAAATTTATAAATACATATATACGAACATACATAAAATAGGATAAGTACTACATATTTTATTTGAGGGACCATAATCACCCTAACAATAAAAATCTCAGGATTTTTTTAATGAAAACTAAACAAAAATAAATGAAATATTTCACCGACAATTTATTATTTTCGCAATGATTGAACCCAATACTTGCTTAATTGAAGAGGAATTCTTTTATGGGAAAATAAAAATTAGTCTTTGGAATTTATGTTTACAAATAGAATTTCGAAAATTTCTCTATAAAAGTTTTTATGTTCAAAAAATTTTTTATTAAAAGATTTTAATAAAAAAATTTCTATAGAAATTTTAACATTCGAAAACCTTTCTATAGAAAATTTTAATGTCGAAAATTTCGTTGTGAAAATTTTTCTATTGAAAATATTTTTGTTTGAAAAAATTTCTATGGAAAATTTTTTTTTATAAATGAACTATGCTAAAATTTTATAGGAAAAACTTTTATAATATACCTATAAAAAAATTTTCTATGAAATAATTTGATAAGAAGAAAATGTTTTCTTTTAACATTTTGTACCTATAAATTTTATTTTTAAAAGTTATTAATATTAAAAATGTATGTAATTTTATGCAACTTTTCTATAAAAATAAATCTAAAAAATTCCATGAAAAAATTTTATATATTTGTTCTCTAAGTTCACAAATTTACAATTAATTTGTCATTTTCTTTCTCCTATTCGCCAAATATTCATTTATATGCATGTTTATTAAATGTAAGTATGTGTGTTTATACAAAGAGCATTCTTCTTTGCGTCAACTACAAATAACTACCAATCCCCCAAAAATACTCTAGTTACAATAAGTATTTGATGAGTGCAAACAAGTGTGAAGAATTTTTCAACCGAAAACCACAAGCAACTGAAACTGGTTTTATAGTCGAGTGTGTAAGAAAAAACAAAAGCAGACAATATTAGTTATACTCGTTCTCATATTTTATCTGTATGGAATGATATCTACTCAAGCCCAGCTAGCATTTTGTATCATAATCGAATCTTTTCCGAATCAGCTTGACGGGAAAAATAACCGCATATGAGCTCATTTTTCAATCATAAATGATACTCCCGTTGTGAGAAAATGGTACCCTACAGATGAATCATCCCAGAGAATCATTTCTGATACGATTTGCTGATTCATTTTTGATCAGTTTTCTGGTAATATTTAAATCATTGTGGAGACTTTTTCGTCTCATTTTTCAATCGCATATTTTATAGTTCTTGTATCATAATCGAATCTTTTCCGAATCAGCTTGAGGGCGAAAATAACCGCATATGAGTTCATTTTTCGATCATAAATGATACTCCCGTTGTGAGAAAATGGTACCCTACAGATGAATCATCCCAGAGAATCATTTCTGATACGATTTGCTGATTCATTTTTGATCAGTTTTCTGGTAATATTTAAATCATTGGGGAGACTTTTTCGTCTCATTTTTCAATCGTAAATTAAATATTTCTATGTGGGAAATAAACTACCTCAAGTCACATGTTCTTCTAAATACGTTTTTTATTAAAAAATTAAGTACATATTTAAATTATTTTATTTAAAAAATTTTATTAATAATTAATTGTAATTGATTATCATTAATTTAAAATAAAAGTAAAAAGTCCATTGTCTCTTATAAAAAAATTAAATTAACTTCATTAGAAATTAAAAAGACTTATTTTAGACGTTGATGTCGCTTTATTCGGTCTGTTGCATGCATAAAATACTTTTGAAGCACAGCATTCATGTCTTTATCAGTGCAGTTAAACTTGAGATGACAAACATCTAAGAAGAAAACAATTATATTTGTCAATAAGGATAATACTTCCTCCATACTTACTCTTTATTGTTGCAACAGAAAAAGATTTTTCGGCGCTTGGTTTGCTACTAGTCCCCTTCCAAGTATACAAGGAAGCTAGTTCATCGGTAAAAACTTTTCGTACAGCTGATCTAATGAACTCTGCGGGCCCATCACCACCTGTCCTCGCAATGAAATGTTTCTGAAAATGTTTTGTTTTATATACATATGTACATATATATAAACAATATATAGATATACATATATATATGTATATACATATATATTTATACAATATGTAAATATATATCTATGTATTTATACAAATACTTACAAATTGCATAAGCTTTTCTTCCTCCTTTTGTAGTTGCACATCAAAAGCTTTAAAATCATTTATATCGGCTAGGGGTAGATGCTCCATGTCCTTATATTGGTCGGCTGATATTTTGTCTTTGTATTGTTTTCTACCTTCCAACTTAATAGCGATAACCTCCTCTGTCAATTTAGTAAATGACAGCTTAAATTCATTCGCCAATTCTTTAATACCGTTTTTAATTGCTGAAATTTCCGTTTTCAGGAACTTAAGCTCCTCTCGCATTTCAAGTATTATTTGCGCACTATCAGATTGAGGAACATGAACGTTTTGCACTAGAAAATTAAATTCATTGTCTACATTTCAATATACCAAAGGCCAGCAGAAAGTTATTTTTAAGCTATAAGCATGCTTGCATGAAAGGGCATGCATAATACATCTTGAGGGAATTCTCATGACCAGGGGGCAAATCACCGCATTCGAAATCGAGTACTTTGTCATCAAAATGTTGTTAACGGTTGTTAAAAATGTTAGATCGTCGTAATCGTTAGTAGTGGGTAACATGAATTACGATCGAATACCGTGATCCAACAATTTTAGTCATCGAAATATTTTTCTACACGAACGTAACTTGATTTCGAATGCCGTGATTTGCCCCAAAGCAAGTTTTTTGTGGCACGAAGAATGATTCAAAATGACTGGCCAAAAAATCTGTCGCCAATAAAGTTTTTCTATATTGCAAAAAAGGTATTTTATGCCAAAGTAAACTAAAAATGGCTTTTTGTGTCAGTAACTGCAGAAATAATTAAAATTGCAAAAATTGCATATGCCACAAAAAACTGGCCCTGCTCATGACATAGTTTTTTTTTTAAACACCTTTACATGGTCGACAAGTTATAATTAATACCTAATTCTCATAATTGTAATTAGTGAGATAATTTGTAAATAATATAGGACCTATTCATAAAAAATAGTTTTGCTTTATAAAAGTTTTGTGAAACTGATTTCCATTAAAAATTTTTTTTATTAACCCATAATAAGACAGAATCATTTTTTATGAATAAGGCTGTAAGTATTTTCAACATTCCACCAAAACGTCTTGTGTAAGTTCCTAATTACGCATGCAGCAAAAACGGTTTCAGTTTTGAATTAGATACAAAAGAATTGTTAGTAAATATTAATTAACTTTCTTACTTACAAGCAGTTAAATTATTGGATGGTGTGTACTGAAAGTCTCCAGAGGAAAATAAATTATTCTGCGACATCTTGAATTAAAGGTGTGAAGAAATAGCTGTTGTCTACAGAATCACGTAAACATATGAATTTTTTATTTATTTCATTAAGATTAAATTTGATTTTATTATCAAAAGTGAGCTCAGCCGTCCAATAAATGTTAAAATTAGTAGAGTCTATAGGTTTAAGAAAAAGTGTCGTCAAGTTTTTAATTTCTTCTCCGATAAAAGCAGCGCCGTTATGGTCTTTGACTATATCTGTTATTTTCACAACTTTATTTTGAACCAAACAAAAGTTATCTGGTTCTCGTAAGGAAAAGAAGAAACCATTCGCACTTACATTTGAAATTTTCCCACTTATAATTTTACCAAATAATGTATGTCGCTTATCTGGATCTTTTATTTTTATATGATAGCTACTTTCCACATATCTTTTAAAAATCTGTGCGGCAACATTTCGCCCCATTTTAACTTTACGTTTAATTTTTTGCATATTATTTTCAAATTTGAATGCACTTATTCCATCTAAAGGTCCATATAGCTTTGCATCTTCATGCATATGTAACAAAGTGTGAAAATTATATGTCAGAAAGGACAAATCATATAAAATTGGAATGTCATGCACAAACGATTTCAAAAGATTTTCAGCACATAAGTTGTTGTTATTGCAATCATTTTTATCTAAAAGTATTCGTAAAGCTAAAGATAGTTTTAGGAAGTGTTCATATCTATCTGAGCTTAATATTTTTTTCAATATAAACGGGCCAGTATAGAGCAAGAATTGTCTTAGCTCTGTTGCCTTCCATCTATCTAAGTCTTTCACGCTCCTAGGCTTTCTCTGAAACTCCTTCGTTATGTTATTTCTATTTAAAATTAGCTCCTGTGAAATGGATTCAATTTTCCAGGAAGATAATGAAAATTGTTCCCCCTTTTTTTTAATCCACGCACTTAACAGGGTACGCACTACGCCTAAACAGACCACATGCATGTAATCCAAAGAGCACTGTGATACGATATCTATGTTAAGGCTTTCTATTGGCGAAATACACTGTTTTAAATGATGCTCTGGCTGAAGGCGGTTCCGAAATGAATTATTGGTTCTTATTGTAAAAGTGCCTGCTATTGGAAAAACAAGACGATGTTTCACCATTTCCCCTCTTTGAGTGCACCGTACACAAGAAAAGTACCCACTATGACCTTTAGTTCCTAAAATAAAAGACTTAGCTGGCGCATCCATAACAAAACAGCGCACAATGATATAAAAAAAGCGATCTGCAAAGACTAATCCGTCTTGCATTAAGCATTTCAGTTCTGTTATAAACTCCTTTAAAAAATTATTTGGACAGTTTGGTTTTGTAGTGCCTTCATATATTCCAATAAGAAAAGTATAACTAGATCCCACCACGTTGGCAAGTATTGGCCAAACTTGTTTGCTGCTGCTTTTAAATAATGGTAAACCATCAATGCCAAAATCTAACGTTATATTAGATAATTTCCAGTCATTGCTTATCAGAAAATCAGTTAAACCGCTTTTCAACCCATAATGAATGTATTTACCTTCACCAACTCTTCTCTCTATAACAGTGGAAGGAGTTTTCAAAAGGGTTCTGGCATCTCTGGGCACTTTAATGTTGCATTTTAATAACAAAATTAAAAGCGCATTTATTGCAACAAAACTTACTTCAAAGTTAATGGCCCATTTAGCCAGCTCCTCACACAAGTTAAATTCGTCTTCTTCACTTTCACTTTTGATTTCACAACTGTCACTTTCACTTTTGCTTTCGAAACTGGCATTTTCACAATTGTCATGTTCACACCTATAATTTTCAGAACTGTCAAACATGTCTTCACAATTGTTCTGTAATTTAATTTTTTTATTTTCAGTAATTGATAATAATTTTTGGGCTTCTTTTTTAGCCAATCTTTTTATTTGTTTTGCTGACATCACTTTCGTTTCTATTTAATTATTATTTTTAATTTTTAGTTTACTTACACAAAATTTTCACTTTTTAAAAAAAGTAGTTATGTTCTCTCCGCGACTTTAACGAGACGAATAAACAAAAATTCAAAACATTTAAATGCTGAAGCTAATGCTTCATTGAACGTAAAAAAATTTACCGTTATAAACAAAAGCAACAGCATAGCAAAGAATTCTTTATCTTCAAGCTGAGCAATATGTGATTTAAAAATGATGCTAAAAAAACATCAACAATTTTTTTTTGCGATTTCTTTGAATTTTGTTCCTCTACTTTCAAGAAATCATTATTTGATCATATCGATGAATCATAAATGAATCCTTTTTCAATCACCCCACCGATAAATCGGTTTTTAATCATCAAAAGTGATCTGAGGAGAATCATAGAAGAGATTTCTGCAAAAAATTATCAGCCAAATGCTAGCTGGGAGTATACTTGTTTTTGAAATACTACAAGTACACTGATGCACGTCTATAATTAACAATGGCGGTCTAAAAGAAAACAATAGAAGTACAATTCTTCTATACAGTTTTGCTTCGAAATGAAATTTATTTCCTAATAGGAAAAGGAACATTTTTGATCAGCTAGCAACTGATGACCCAGAAGGAGGAATTTCCAGATTTAAACTAGCGACGATTCATGAAAATAATACAATGTCATAGAAATAGGAAGCAAATACGTAATCACGTTTGGAAACAATAAAACATTATATACCGCTGCAGCATAATTCCTTATACATGTCATAGTTGTCATGTATAAACAGGACCCTATTGATGGTAACAGGGCTTAAATTTGACCTCTTAGCGGTCACCAGAGATCCTGCCGTTGAAAACGCTTCCTCCGACGAAGCGCTTGTTGTAGGAATACATAAAATTGCTGCAGCGACTTTGGCCATGTTAGGGTATGCCTACAAATGTTTTATATACAGTAAAATTTGTAACATATTTGATTAGAAAGATTATTTACCTTTTCATTTTGTTTCCAAAAATCGAATGTGTCCAATTCACCTCCGTGATTCGCCCCAAAATATTTTTGGATTTCCGTTTCTAACGGATCCAAAACGTGTTGTTGGTTGGTGGACGCCACAAACGATGCCAGACCGCCACGGATTGTGTTTGCTTCCAATTTCTAACAGAATAAAAAAATGAAATATGTATTATAAGTTTAAATATATTATAAAGTGAAATTACCTTTTTTTTCGAATTCTGTGGGGGTGATATATTATCCTCATTTACTATTGCACCGCGAACATCCAGTACCTGGTCATAAATTAATTTAAATCTGGAAATTCCTCCTTCTGGGTCATCAGTCGCTAGCTGATCAAAAAGGTTCGATTTCTAATTGGCGGGAACCTTTTTAACCATCTATCTAATCGCTCCCAATTTTTTTGAATGGGATCGATTAAAGCAGCAACCAAATGAATTTTATAAATTTTCATCCGGTTTGGAAAATTGTCCATCGCAAACGAGTACATTTTGATGCTTTCTTCAAATGTGGCGTTTGCCAAATTTTCGGTTAATGTATCCATAATTTTTTCATAAAATACAATATTTGAATTTATGGTTGAATATTTTCGTCCTTGAAAATACCTCGTTGCTTCTTCAAATATTTCCAAAAATTTTAAAAATTCATCCATCAGCATTTTTTCCATAGAATTTAGTGCCAAATCGGTTTTTCCAATTTCCACTAAAGCAACATTTACAACTTTCTGATTTTCCAAAAAGCTTTTAAATATATAATATATTGTATTCCATCTTGTGTCGTTGGAATTTTTTAAGCTTTGGAAGGAGTTGCCTTTCATTAAAACTTCTTCCTCTTCTATTATAAACTGCTCTTCCGTTTCTATTATCGAAAATATCTCTTCAGCTTTATGCAAAATGTCCGTTAAAAGTTCTTTGTCAAACCCGCTTTGAATTTTTAAAACAGCCTCCGTATTGTAATTTAAGCACTTGTAGATTTTTTTTAACTTATTTACTGTATTTGAAAATACAGTAAAATCCTTATTATTCAGAACGTCATGCACTATGAAGCGATGTAACGAATGACTTGAACAAGTCAATCGGTCCTTGTTCAGAAGCTTGATGGCTGCTACAATGTTGCTACCACCATCACTAACCACAACAATATTTTTATTATCAATGCCGTAGCATTTCATTGTTTCGATAATATTATTCGAAATCGTTGTTTTGTTGTGGGGGTGGGGAAAAACTTAGGTCTTTAGGCTGAGACAAATCGGTACAAATTCGTGACAGAATAAAACTCTTATGTTTATAAAACTCCTTCTCTTGAATGAGTCGGTCCACATATCAAGTACCATAGCAATATTATCTGGACTTCTATTTTTATAAAAATGTTTAATGGCACTGTTGTATGTGCCATAAACATCTTCAAGTGCAGAACGGCTCAGGGTAGTTGCGAGCGGCATAGCCATGTTGAAAGGGCGCAAATCCCTACAACACATCTGCACGAGCAAACGTGCGTTAGCAAATTTGCTTGTTTCTGGCCTTTCCAGTGTCTGAGACTGTTTCCCAGACAGCACAGAATGCGTGCGTTTCCGGTTCACTTCACCCTGTTTCGAACTAACGTCTACTCGATGGGCACTACGCAAATGGTTGTTGAGATTTGATGTCGAAGTAGACACGCTAAACCTAGAACCAATATTAGCATATGTCATAAAATTAAGAATACTGTATGTATACATATATGTATATATATACTTATATATATATATATATATATATATATATATATATATATATATATATATAAATTAATTTTTTGTTTTATCTAATTTTTAAAAAAATATTTTTTTTGGAGCTAAAAGCTCCTTCTTTATTTAACGTTCAACTAAAAACTAAACTTTGTTACCATCCTGGGCATGTCATTGGCCATAGGCTAATGACAAGAGAGAAGGCCTGAGGTGTTGTTCGGCTTCGATTGTGTCCGGCTACTTGGGGTTCGTCCCTCGCCCGGTTGGTGCACAAAATTTTTGGAGAACTCCAGTAAATGGGGTTATGTTTCTATAACCACCATAGACGTAGGTGATGATGTCCTCCGGTCTTACCCTCCCCTTACAAGCTAGCTTGTCCGTGGCCCTTGCTCGACCCTCTTGCAACGACCCCTATTTTAGTACGTTACCTGTATTTACTCTATTAAGCGTACGCCATGCATTTTTCCCCCTTTAGATGGTGTCGTTCTTTTAACAATTCATTCCTTTTTTTCAGTTCTTCGTTTTAGTTGTGTTTATTAATATATTTCAATCAGTTTTTTAATTCATTTACAAATTCTCTTGCTTACACCTAATAATTCTAATAATAGTTAAATTCAATTCTGTCTTCTTCTGTCTTAATTATCAACATAACTTAACTAGTTATGCTTCTTGAAACAATATGATTATATGATTCTATGGATATATACATATATATAAATATATATTGTTAATAAGTATAGCTAAAGAGAGGTAGGTATATTCACACCTTTTTTTGTTTACATTCAATTCGGACCTACTCTACTTTCTTTGTATTTAGGTCAATGTTTTGATTCGAACATTAGAGTATTGTACTAGATATTATATTTTTATTTCCGATATAGCATCATTAAAATTGGTATATATTGTCTAAGCTGTTTTTACATTTCGACTTAAACATTACATGCATAGATTCTTTTTCAATTTAATTTCTTTTAGAAATACTTTTTACAGATGGCCGCTCGGTCAATTTAGATTATTTATTACCACCGTTCATGGATCAATTTATTTATAAAGTCGTGGTCGGCACTGGTAAGCTTTGCTTTACTCTCTGTGTGCGTAGGGTAGATTGTTTGATGCGCTATTAGTACAATTGAAAACGAATCACCCTTTTGCTAGCCAGTCCTCACGGCGGAGGCGGGCCCCTCTTTCTCTTCGATTTGCGAATAATTTAAACTAAATGTTTGTACTTACTTTGTCCGATTCCCACACGGAATATTCACGCTGTCATATTTAAAATAAATTAGGACATATCTGCAGGCAAGTGTTTTTTTTTGTTTTTTTCTTTATGTTCTTACGTTCAGCCGCGTCCGATGTGAGCGCTCAAATCGTCGGGTGCTGGTGTATGAAGTATGGTAAGTCTTAATGTTGCCCCGTATAGATGGGTGTTCTCTACCTGTGAGGACAGACGACAAAATTTGGTAAGTATGTGGTAAATGTAATTTGCAGTATTATCAAACAATCTAGCTACGTTTCAACAATATGCATAACTTATAATCAGCCCTATTTCAATACCTTAGGAAATACATTTATAATTGACCATACTAGTATATACATTATGAAAGACTACTTATAATTTATTATACAAACTCTTATCATATCACACATCGTTAGACTTTCTTATGTACTCTCAACCGCACCCGTCCCTTGATTCAGCAGGTAACTATTCTTGGCTGGTAAGTATGTATTGCATCAGGTATGTTTGGTTTCAGGTGAGTATGGGTTCAGTAGCGTGTTGCTGCATGTGCGTATTATTTTCCCAGGGTTATTATTTCCGGTGAGTATTGATTTCAAGTGACTGGTTTCTGCAGGTACGAAGCACTATTGTTGGCTGATATGGTCTATTTTCTGGATTTATGGTTGCAGGTAACTATCGTTGGCTGGTACGTATTACTTCTTGTATGTTTGGTTTCAGGTGAATATGGTTTCAGTAGCGTGTTGATGCACGGCTAATTTTATTTCAGTTGAGTAGGGCTTGCCCGGAGCTATGTATCACTGTACGTACGGCTGGCTAATGCCTGCTCTCTCTCTTCTTTTTGTTTCGATAGGCGTTGGCTGGAATCTCGTGCTCACGTCGCGCACCGATCGGCTTCGCATGGTCGTCTTCGCCCTGCACCAGCAACTTCCCAATCCTTCTTTTCTTAGCTAGTTTTTTAATTTTTGTATTATTTTATATTTTTGGTCACTTTTTACCGGCAAGCACTTTTCACGTTCACAGTCATACACACAATACCCGTCAACTGGTGTTTCATTTTGTTCGCAAGCGCGTGGTTCTTTTCAGATTTTCTAGAAACTTCTTTTGTTCTTTTTTTTTCCTTTTTGATTCCTGCCACGTCAGTTATTTATGCACGCCAAAAAAAACCCGAGTGCTTATTTTTCTTCATTGTTTCTTATTTCTTTTTGCTTGCCACCTAATTCCGCTCTCGAGCCGAAAGCTGAGATACCAGATTGCTATCAGGTATAAACCTATCTAACATAATCGCAACAGCTAGATAACATAATCGCAACAAACCAAAAGCTTTTCCGAACCAGAGACAGAAATGATTTTGGGAGCTCCTCACCTGTTTAGCAGGGTTAGTGTGCAGGCCTTCTCACTCTCGTGGGGCTCGACCCATCATCGAATTCCCTAGCCGGGCTTATGCTCGAAGGTCCTTTGCGTGAAACACCCCGATTTCTTTTCCTTGGAGATTCGCTAGTTTATATAGACTGGTCCCTACCCGTGACTGTACTCGGGCCTTTACATATTTTGGAGCCAACTTGGCGTTAAAACCCTTGCTCAGATCGCTAAGCTGGAAGTTGCGTCTATAAATCTCCTGGCCGGGTTGGAATGATGTTTCTCGGGTACGGAGATTATACGTTTTCATGCCCTTGTCGTATGCCTTCCGCAGGTTTTTTCGAATAGATTCATCGATTAATTTCATCCGATCAGGTGGTATTAAAAGTTTCAGCTCACCGTCCTCCATCGAGTTTAACTTGTGCAATATTGGGTATACCGACCCGTGGATCAGCATCTGCCGTCCAAACAACGCGTAGTAGGGAGACATACCTATTGCCGAGTGTACAGAGCTTCGTAGTGACAGCGCTATGGCATGCAAATGTTCATCCCATTCCGCGTGGTTGGCTCCTACGTATGCCCTGATTGCTGCCAAAATTGAACGGTTCACTCTTTCGGAGGCGTTACTCTGGGGAGCATAAGCACCAGTAAAACTCTGTTTGACTGCATACTGCCTGCAAAATTCTCGAAACTCCTTGCTTACAAATTGACGTCCGTTATCGTTATGCAGGTATTCAGGTACCCCGAAAACACAAAATATACGGTTGGTCAAAAACTTTATTATCTCGGTGGCTGTGGCTCTTTTCAGTGGTTCCGCAAAGACGAATTTTGAAAAACTGTCCAGACATACTAGAATAAACGAATTGCCTACCTTGGATCTAGGATAGGGCCCTAGCAGGTCTATGAATAATTTCTGAAATGGACGTGCGATCTCACTATGCTTACCCATGGGCGGTCGGGTGATATAATTAGGGGCTTTGGTGGTTTTGCACACCTGACAATTTGAAACAAATGTTTTTACCTGACTTGCCATCTGTGGCCAATAATAGTTTTGTCGTAGCCTATATAAGGTTTTAGCAATACCCCCATGTGCAGCCTGTGGTGGGTTATGAGCTGATTTGATTAAACACTCGGTGAGCCCGTCAGGCACCCACAATTTCCAGCTGAGCGTATCTCCCGCCTCGTTACCCTGGGCAAACTCCATCTTTTTGAACACATATTTTCCTTCCACTTTCACTCCGGGCAGCGTATCCTGATTCTTCTCAACGTTCCTTCTCAGGTCAGTGTATTCCAGCTCCTCGAATGCGGGGTTGTCTAGGTCCACTTCTACTACACAGCTATACACAGGATCTAATCCTTCCACGCACGCTCGAGATAAGGCGTCAGGGACGCCATGTGCACTTCCTTTCCGGTGTTCAGTTTGATGGGCCACTTGCCCACATACCAATGTTTTCTTATTGGTTAATACAAGTTGAAAATCATACTCGTGGTAATGGAGAATCCAAGATGTTGTTTTTTTGTTATCAATATATTCTATGACCTCAGTTGCTAACCCTTCATATATTACGACATATTTATTACTCCCACAGCTCTTGTCTTTAAAGAGTGTATCCCAAAACATGTATCCAGAAAATGCATGCAAGCATGTTCCGTCCAAAAAGTCACATCTAGCTCCCTCTTCGGAGATGAATTTCGATTCTTCTAGATCCAGACTGCCTTTATTGATCTTCCGGAATATTTTGAAATTCGAGGTTCTTACAGGTTTATCATATGCTATCCCGTTAATTACACTAGGAGGTCCTGAAGTGCAAGACCCATCTTTAATTGAACCTATTGTTTCAAAGGCAAAATATTCCAGATTTTGTGACTTGTCTAAGTAAATTTTGTTGCCTTGATAATTGAAAACCCCGTTATAGATTATGTCATAACATTCTTGGTATGTTGTCTTGTACAATTCTGTGTAGTATCCTTTTCGGTCAAAAGTATCGATAGTCAATCCACATCGGAAGACAAAATGAGATACTTCTATCAAACATTGGATGTAGTTTATGCTTTCAAAAACAACCGGTTGTATAACCTGTACTGGTCTTTCCAAATAAGTTATATTTTTGTTATCAGATAGGCAGGGATTGGTCTCAACTAGTGATATTTCTTTCAACTTGGTTTTAGCATTATTACAGTCGTAAGCCACGAGTGAGTAAGAATGATCTATTAGAGATGTCACAATAACAGTATAGAATATCCAAAAGAAATACATATTGGTGCTAAATAATTGTTTGTGATTATATAAAAACATAATATTAAAAGATGTAATGAATCAGATCTGTCAAAAATTATATATAAAATCAAAAATTACATGAAATGTTTTATGTGATTATTCCTCTATTATTATTTCAGGTCTCAAGCATTTATCTAAGCCAAAGAGAATCCAAAAGTCAATTCCTAAATATAATGGTTGACTTAGGTCAGGTGCCACATACAGAGTAATCGTTTTCGTGATTCCCTGGTAGGTGATTTCGGTTTCAATTTTTCCAATGACTGGTATGGCCGATCCATTAGCCACCCTCAACGATGAGGTTAACGCACGTAGCTCAATGCCGTTATTTCCAAGCAACTCCTGTGCCCCTGCACCTAACACGCTTATACTCGCCCCACTATCGAGTAAACCTGCTATGGTGTTATCCCACAATCTCACTTGCGCATAAGGTCTGGAATCAGGGTTCTGTTGTCCAATAATAGTACTGATAATTTGGCGGTATTCCCTTCTTAATTCCTTATGACGTTGCCTAGTCTTTAAAATGCGTGGTGACGGTGCTCTCAAGCCTCTGTGTTTACTCCCCTCGTCAAATATTATTCTTCTTACTGACTGATAGTACTGCCATCGGTTAATAAAGTTCTCTCGAAACTTTTCTGGAATGTCCGGGTAATGGCTCTTTTTAGAGTCCCTCGATCCGTCAGGGTTATTACAGTGGTCATATCCGGTGGTATTTTGGTTGTGGTCTGGTGATTGCATTAACTTGCCGGGAATTTTAATTACGAGGTTGGAGTCCCGGTTATCCACCTCTGCGTTCTGTTTTTTCCTTGGCAGTTTGGGCAATTATGTACGACGAATTTGTCTTTTCCGCATCTATAACAAAAAATTCGATTTGATTTTTCCATGCAATTAATTGCAATATGACCTATTTTCTTGCAGTCGAAGCACATTACTTTTGAATGATCGTGAGTGGTAGTATTATGTACATCCGCCAACATTGCCTCTACCTGCTCTACACTATCTGACGTCGACTTTACCATTTCTTCCACCATGGTTAGCTCATTTACTTTAGCCCTATGTCGCGGTACAGTCCCTTCCAACTTGGAGAGTTCCCTTTCTGCCCTGCGTCCTGCTTTCAGAAATTCTGACAAACTGCTAGTAGTCGCACTGTGAAGAAACAGGGTCATTTTAGGATGTACATTCCGCTTCAATATTTCTACCAAATCCACATCCGATCGCTTGTGTCTCATTCGCGAATTTAATTCGGTGATAACGTGATAAAATTGATCAAACGTTTCACCGGAGCGCTGTGTTCGGTTCATCATGGTGTGCTCAATGTCACAATCGGTTTCGGCAGTTCTGAAATGCACCTCCAATTGTGTCTTCAATTCTTTCCAGGATGCATTGGGGTTACGCGGGAGCCACCGGAAATACCAGGAGGCTGCTAAACTCTTAAAGAGTATGTAAATGTTCCGATTCACCTCCTCCAAAGAGTACCCTTGCGAAGCCGCAATATGTTCAACCCTAACCAAAAACTCATCAACGCTAAGCCCTGTACCATCTCCTAAAAAATATACGTTCCATCGATGCATTTCTAACCGTCGAAAACCGCTGGGATACGAATTGTCCAATCTCATGCCTCTAAACAGATCTTCCGTATTTTCTGTCACTCTAGCGGAAGTACTTGGTCTATCCTCCATTGAAAATCCCGACGGGTCCAAACCCTGGCGATATCCAAAGGTCACAGGTTCCTCCCGACCTTGTGTGTTATTTCTAGAGCTATCCTGATTCCTGTACTTAGGTGGTTCTATCATCATCGCAAGTTTAGCCAGCAATCGATCTTCTAGTAACTTTAATTCGCTCTGTATTTGCTGAGAAATTGCTGTGTCGACAGCTGCCGCACATGCATGTTCTTGATCATTCGCCGCATCCGACATTTGGCTCGCGTCCACTACTGTGCTACTGCCCGATGAACTTGTCCTGCTGAAGCCCTCTAACACCGTGGTATTTGAAAACGAGTCAAATGAGTCCTCAGGTGGCACCGGAATATTCGCCGTATCGCCCCCTGATTCCTTTACCCCGAGCCGTGTCACCCGTTTCATCAAAATTGATCGCCACCTACTCTTAAGTGCGCTCACAACCTGCCAAAAGTGACTCCTCAGACCAACTAACTACGACGATTTCCTACTCCTATCTATTACCTTTCCAATACCACTATAACTATTCTCCTATTTATGTGCTGAATTATCCAAAATCTCTATATATTCCGTATATATATTATTCCGCAAACGCTCTGACTATGTCAATATACAATAAAAAAAAATTTAAATTTCCTATCCAATAATCACAACATCTAAAGGGGTTTTCAAATGCATGGCCTACCCTCGTACGTAAAATAGATAGTATTTACTTTCCCCAGAGACACCTCAGACAAACACTGGTTCCACAACAACCACTCAGTTGGCTTGACCCAGCAATCTGCCTGTTCGTTCACCTGTACACCCCTGACACAAACATAACATCACCGAAGCAATTATTCGTGCTGTTAAGGCAGTGTACAGAACACAAACTGTCCCCGCGGACCTGTAGAGTGATCACTAGTATCCTTCAACTAACTCATCTCGCCATACAATTGCTAACAATATGCAAGCTACAACCGAGAATAAGCTACCCTCAGAATCCAGTTTACTTCTTTGGTTATATCTGCTGTCTAGTACACGGTTACCCAATAGGTTACACTATTGTACCATTCCCTTCTACTGAATACAACGTTCGACCGACTCTAATACAGATACCAATTCACCTTTCACTCTTACAAAACAAAACATTTAATTATCCCTACTACTTTCAGAAATATCCGGTTCCAGCAACGCCATTACTAAAATCAGATATTCTTACTCATATCTTTTAATTAACGTTGGGCGCCATTTGTTACCATCCTGGGCATGTCATTGGCCATAGGCTAATGACAAGAGAGAAGGCCTGAGGTGTTGTTCGGCTTCGATTGTGTCCGGCTACTTGGGGTTCGTCCCTCGCCCGGTTGGTGCACAAAATTTTTGGAGAACTCCAGTAAATGGGGTTATGTTTCTATAACCACCATAGACGTAGGTGATGATGTCCTCCGGTCTTACCCTCCCCTTACAAGCTAGCTTGTCCGTGGCCCTTGCTCGACCCTCTTGCAACGACCCCTATTTTAGTACGTTACCTGTATTTACTCTATTAAGCGTACGCCATGCATTTTTCCCCCTTTAGATGGTGTCGTTCTTTTAACAATTCATTCCTTTTTTTCAGTTCTTCGTTTTAGTTGTGTTTATTAATATATTTCAATCAGTTTTTTAATTCATTTACAAATTCTCTTGCTTACACCTAATAATTCTAATAATAGTTAAATTCAATTCTGTCTTCTTCTGTCTTAATTATCAACATAACTTAACTAGTTATGCTTCTTGAAACAATATGATTATATGATTCTATGGATATATACATATATATAAATATATATTGTTAATAAGTATAGCTAAAGAGAGGTAGGTATATTCACACCTTTTTTTGTTTACATTCAATTCGGACCTACTCTACTTTCTTTGTATTTAGGTCAATGTTTTGATTCGAACATTAGAGTATTGTACTAGATATTATATTTTTATTTCCGATATAGCATCATTAAAATTGGTATATATTGTCTAAGCTGTTTTTACATTTCGACTTAAACATTACATGCATAGATTCTTTTTCAATTTAATTTCTTTTAGAAATACTTTTTAC